>QCXZ01000137.1:13932373-14192013 GCA_025024175.1 Rhyzopertha dominica
TTAGATACGGAATTTCATCGAATAAATTATCTAAAATCTAAAAAGATTACTATATGAGTGTAAATTAGTAGTTATACACTGATTACTAAAATTTAAATGACAACGGTGGGCAGCATTAGAGTGTCTTCTCCATTTCACCTATTTTTTCATGTAACATCATAGTAGCATATCAGATAATACTCGTAAAAGAACACTAATTTTTCATGTTGTGCATTCATATTCACCAATCATTAACCAAACATGTTGCAGTGATATCATTTACTAAACACGTTATTGGCAAAATTACTAAAATTGATTTTAAAGCCAAAAGTAGAAATGAATTTATCTAAGTTCCGATAAGTCTCGAGATTATCAAATTCATTATTTGTTTTCCGTATTGCAAAAATAAAATATGATAGCACGACTTAATTCTGTTTAAATTTGATTGATGTAGTTAATATTCACTTTTCCTTTTCGCCGATGATTTCATCCCACACGCCATTTCATTGCTATCGCATGGCCCGTCATAATATCCTGCATTTCTTCAGGCGCAGTCCCGACCAGCGGAAACCATCGCTCTAGACGCGGATCATAACCACGATTACGCCTATTAGCCTGAGCAAGTTGCAGGACTCGTGGACAGGTGCGCGCAGAATTATAATACGGTCGAGATTAGCCGCTTTCCTGGCCAATTTTTATGCGATGCGAAATCGAAGAATTTATTTATGAAGGCTATTAAAACTCCCCGCAATTAATTAGCTTTTAAAAGGGATATTTTTAGAAGCTTCTGGACGCGACAGGTTTCTTATGTGACCATTCCAGTGGCGTAGTGGGTCTGACCGGGAGGTTGCTTGAAGAGAGCTGTTATGGAACAGTTTTGGTGTAATCAGCTTTTACCGCATCGGAATTGAGCAATTCACATTGTTGTGATAAGACATCATAACCTTGGAGGATTATCGATTATTGTATTTCGCGAAAACGTTTGCGACACTTTTATAGGGTTTTAGAGTTTGCTTTGTAAAGGAAATGATAATGCTGACTCTAAATTAACAATTTCGACAGCACCGGGATTTAGTTTTAATGCTTAGGACACTGTCATCTTTTCTTAATAAAAGCTTAAGCGTTATATGTATATCAACAAAGGAGTTATTTAGTAATGGTCAATAGGTTTCCTGAAAGTAGCCATAAAAATTAACCCCTTTCGCTGAAAAATGATCTCCTTTTAAAAGTACACTCGGTTGCAAATATGTAACATTGTGCTAACATGCTTTACTTAAAATGCAAGATGGTGCCACAGTCGATACCAAAAATTTAACTATCATCTGGGTCATTTTAAACTTATTTGAAACACACTTTCATTTTCTACAAGCTTGCGTTAAGAAAACTGATATCAGAGAACAAGCTCTAGAATTATGGAAGTTTCAGTGCGAAAAAGCTTCGGAGTTGCATTTACAACAAATGAGACAAGCACAAGTAACTTTGATTAAAGCGCGTTATATTACATGCGCCCCTCAATCTTATTTTGACGACATTAGTTGCCCGTGTCAGTTATATTGTTGTATGAAACTTTTTTTGCCCTTGTCGGGTTGTCGGGCTGTTTTATTGATTAACAGACTTAGTTGAGTATAATGAATATTTATTTTACACCTTTTATCTAAAAATCGTTATAGGTATTTTCGACAAATAGAAGGCTTCTAACGTGTCTCATTGAGAATGACAATGACCATGAGTATGAAACGAAAAACACAAGGAAGCAGGAATAACAAAGTTGTAATGACGGGGGTAATAAGAAGACAGCACAATGCAACAGTCGAAATAATTGACACGGACAACTGATATTGTCGACTGTACAAATTAGCGCATACGCATACGCGTGTATCGCTCGCTTTCATTAAAGTAGCCTTTGTTTACCTACCTAATTTGTTGTAAATATGACTTCGAAATTTTTTAGTTGAATTATGAAGAAAACACCCGACTTAGCCGCGGTTTTTTTGCGAACTTCAAAGTAACGAGCGAAGACTTTAGGCACGTACTTTATAGAACAGGGGTGCCCAAAGTACGGGCTACTGTAAGTCCTCAGAATTATTTGGAGTGCCCACTAACCTTAATATCATATCGGTGACTGTACGTATAATATATCTCAGAACCCGTAAAAAATCAATCTGCTGGTAGGGGATCTCAATTGTTACAGATTAAAATTGTTTTTGTTTAACATAACAATAAAGACGACAAAGTTATATATAAATTTCTGTAGTACTATTTTTCAGGATAGAAAAGTTTGACGCAAATGTAGGGCTTCTTCTCAGTCAAAAACCTTAGTTGTCTTAGAAACTCCAAAAATCGTGGTCTTACACTTTGGGCGACAAAAATCTACCTTTTTATTGATATACCATCGACAAATCATGTCCACGGTTTATACCCGTAATACTTATCTCAACAGTTGGTATATTTCAGTGTTAGCTTTTTAAATGCGGCGGAACGCTCAATTATGGTTGACAAAAAAGGTGCCTTACGGAAGACAGTTTGCGGGTCTCTGATTTAAAATTTTTAAATCTTTAAACATTTTTTAATTTTCAGATGCACAAATAATGATAGAAGCCCGTTTTGTGTAGTTCTGTCTAAAAGTCGCCGTAAGTAGCAAAAGATTTAGTCGACACTGATATGTATTAAATTAACAACATTTAGAAATATGTGTAGTTACTGAATTAACACTTATTTCTTTAAAATTTCGACCTACTTTTTTAAAGTCACACAACGTAACGGAACTAAACAGAGCATAGCTATGGAAAATAGCAGATGGTATTATACACTATTAGGTGCGTAACATAACATCTCTCTATAGATATCTATCTATCTAAAAGGTGTTTTAATTTAAAAAGTTTATTATTTGTTAATTACCCATTGAAGCAAATGAAGCAGTTTTTTTAAATAATTTTGTTTTATTTTAAATAATTAGAGCTGGTTTGTTATTAAGAAATGTCACCTGTGTCTTGTTGTGCTTACCTCTATAACATTTACAGTATTCTTAATGGACCGCACAACTTATACCAGCTGAAGATTAAAGACTAATAATCTATAAAGTTTTATTTTACTAGATCATGTGAAATTGCGTCCATAAAATATTGTTTTCTGGGTTTGAATGAGGAAGGGGAAACCACATAAATAAATTTATCCGACGAATTTATCGTATTCACATGCACACGCCGACTCCTAGCCAGATAAACTTTTAGTTCATTTTCTTGCAAGCGTTTTAAAATTAACTGCACTTTTACTGATTGACGCGCGTACACAGATTACTGTTGTGTTATTATCGTTTGGCCCCATGCATGACAAATTTGATGCGACCTTTGACCCCTTCACCCAGCTTGCTTTGATTTCCCTTGATTAGCCGCAGAAAGAGCTTTTTCTTTGCTACGGAGAACAGTCTCTCCAGTTGTTCGGCGGGTTTAGTAGTAAGATTTGAAGATTTCAGTGGGAACATCAATCACAGTTTGTTGCTTGAGGTTTTGCTTCCACAAATTGTGTAACGGTATTGAAGGAATCAATACGGAACGTATATAAAATTTTATCGCATAATATCACAACAGTTAGTTCAGTTATACTATCAAACACATTTACCCTCACCGGTTGTGCATTCCTTAACAGATAAAGCGACTTAAGGATCTTAAAATTTCGTTAAAGTTACCGATAGCGCAATTGCAAAACTACAGTTTAGAGTGCCCATTGTAGAATTCCAGCATTAGACTAAGCATGTGATGTGCTGCAATTACTTCTGCGTATTGTTTCGTCGATAAAGAGACAATTGCGGGCTTATGGAATCACAATAACCGGATAGGGTTATGCAATTGCATGTCGCAACTGTTATATCAGTTCTATTTTTATCAGGCTTACTGAATTTGACAGGCTATTTTCTGTTTTGAGCTCCTGAAGACGGGCTATAAAAGGACAACCTTTCGGTGTTATCGAGCATGCTTAATGTGCATATAGATATCTATAGGCCGGATGATGTACTATAAATAACAAACAAAACAATAAAATAAATTTACAAAAATACTGTTCCGCTACCACCTTTGTATATTATCGAAACATCGACAGTGGTGGAAGGCCAACGTATCAGGTGTCTTAAGTAACTGATGAAGTGCACCCAAAAAGATTTATGGGCACTTATAGATACAGTTGTCCTTT
This sequence comes from Rhyzopertha dominica, assembly GCA_025024175.1. NCBI lineage: Eukaryota > Metazoa > Arthropoda > Insecta > Coleoptera > Bostrichidae > Rhyzopertha > Rhyzopertha dominica. The sequence continues at coordinate 13,936,538 of QCXZ01000137.1, forward strand.
GAGTCTACATAGTAATTGTATATAAAATGCCTTAAGTGAAAATTTATATATTTACACATAGTATTTCATTTATTATCATTTTTGTCATATTATTTATCACTGCAAATAGCAATTAATTCTCTTTGTCTCAACGTATAAAATAAAAATATGTATTTTGTATGTGTACATACCTTTCCGTAGTTTGCATTTTTGCTGTGTTAATATTGTCGCTGGTCTTCATGGACAACTAATTCACTGTTTGTAAAAGAGATTTTTATTGTATATTTATTTATAAGTTTACTGTCATTTCTCATACATCTAAATATTTTTTTTATATGTACTTGGCTTGTTGATGTCTAAGATAAGCTTATCTCTTTAAATATATGTTAAATTGATGAAAAGGAAAAGTTAGTTGTGAAAATAACTTGAAAGTTGGCAATTATCTTTCTGGATAGCGTGGTTGGTAAATTTTTCTAACAGCCTTTCTGGTTTTTAAAATTAACCTTTTTATTCGAATAACTAGCTACCTTTTAATAAAATTACAGCTGACTGAATGATTATTGTTATCATACATCAAACGTGGGATATTCAAAATTAGAAGTAAATTGTCTATCAAAATGTAAAAAAATTTACAGCAATATTTAAAAAAGAATTTGACATTCACCATTTTGACACGTCATCGTAAGGGTAAACGGATCATTTTATTCAAAAGATCTTGTCTTCCATGTTCTAACATATATCTGTGTGTTATGCAAATAAAGTTACAAGAGGGAAAAAACAAAACTGAAACACTTGTATATATTACTTAAATTTATTTATTAATTCGTCCATTTCAATATTCTTATAGTGCTTTACTTGTTTTATATGATGAGTATGTTAAGTCTACAGGCCACGTACAGCGAAGGGAGTTGATTAATTGGGTCAGTGAATAACAAATGAACGGTGGGTTTTCCAGCAAAATTATTTTTAGCGATAGGGCCCATTTTCATATATTTCATGATAACGAAATGCCTCCCAAACGTGCTACTGCTTAGTGTGGATTTTTTGCTGGATAATTTTTTTTCGAAAAAAAAAGAACGACCAAACAGCAAAAAAAAAACTTCTAATAAAATAGTGAGGTTTTTGCTGATGTTGGGTCATTCTCTATTTAACTGGAGGATTTCTATCTTGTTTTCTTTCAGAACAAGAAAGTATAAAAATATTGCAAAACTTCGGATGATGAGCAAAGGGCAGATGCCTGCTACAACGGTATATATCTACATTGGCAGCATTGTCGCAAAAAGAATATATTATCTTTAATTAATATGTTTTTCAAAAATATTGAATTAGTTAACGGTACAATTACATACTAGTTGGTTGTAGTATTTTTACAGTTCCCAGGCGTAAGTTTAAGTTTAAGTACCTTCGAAATTCGACTAGCAGGGCTAATCTGTCTTACATGTACCTAAATTGCCTAAGTAAAACATTGGCTTTTCTTAACTGTTTACCTGTAACTTAAATTTCCTTTCCTTTGATTGTTAATAATTTGTATTAGTTTGGAACAAATACCTTCATTCCGGTAACCCTGTATAATATTAAATTATTAACCATGCAGTAATGTAGCACTATTAATCAGTTTTCCTTTGGAAGTGAGAAAAATGTAGCCACTACTGTTTAGCTAATTAACTACTTAGATAGTCTTTTGAAAGAGCTTGTTAAAACAAAAAATGTCTGCTTAGAGAATTCATTGGTGAATAGTTTTATATTAAGGTATTCGTTACTATTATACTATACTATTTTTAGTAACTGTTTGTATTAAAATTTGCCTTAATGATAGATTTAGGAATACCACATCGTCATAGTATCGAATTCATTAACATGTTTTCGACTGCTAATGGAAATATAAATTATAACTAGTGGAAAGGAACTATTTTCGAACGAACGGATATCCTCAATTGATAATCACACCTTTCTGCGAATAACGGATCTAGTGTTTTGGCAATACTTTTTTGATTGTTTGGAAATTAAGTTCATTGATGAAGCGGCCGTTGATTCGTTAATTAACTTGTTTCCGTTTAGCAATTCATTATGTATCCTTTTTAATATTCGTGCATTTTATGCACAGCGAAATTCTGCGCGAAGGCCTTCACAAACATTTTCTGAATCATTGGAGCATTGTGCACGCGCTACTTCCTCGTCAGACGTCTGGAACAGCATACAAAATGTTCCGATTATTGACCTCGCAGTGCGCAAAAAACTGTCCGGAAAATTCTCTCGATTAATCATGATAGTTGCACTGGCGATAAAAAAAGCACAGGAATACTCCGTTTGAGGGCTGACAAAAACAAGTCCAACATTTCTTACACGTTCCACGATAACACGTATAACTCCCTAAAGGAATACTACTAGAACATTTTTTAATTTAGAACGAAATTAAAAATGACAATGAGTGCATGTTCCTGTAATGATATTGGTACTGTTCCATGTGGAAATGCTGAGAAATAATATTTTTAGCATTGCGCTATCAACAGCGTGCAAGCCGCACATGTGTGTTTATGGTATTAGATAAGGCACAAAAATGGAGGTCTCGTGTTATTACATATGTAGGTAACTGACCGTGTTTTGTATTGCTCACGTAACACACGACAGTATTCGTTCAAACAAAGGTAATCTTGGGGGTTTTTATGTTTGCGGGTTTTGAGGAAACAATACAAGACTGGTAAAGTCGAAGTAAGTGGAACAAATTACATTTTAACAACAGCTTGTCCATCATGTACCAATCAAGCTATTTATATGGTATGCAGTACGATTGAGAGACTTTTTGGTTATGCTACAAACGTCATAATGAAACGTTTTTTTTATTGTCAGATATTTTTTGTCATGGGTGTTCAGGGATAAAGATTTAAATAAAAACGAGCAAAATAAAACTAGTTTCATACGATTTTATGAGAAGGAAGAATTCAGTAATTGTCTATCTGTGAATAACATGAACTAAGTCGCTTTGAAGATAAATTTGGAGTTAATTAATATGTTTTACTGGTGGTTCGCCAACAACGAAACAAGCATAATTGTTCATAACCCTTGTAGTTCGACCACGAAAGGTGATCGTATCGTGTCATGGAGTTTATTGTCAAGGAAGTGCTTTCTGTTAGGAAAATGGTTTCTTTGTTTCTAAGAAAACAAATATTTGGAAAGGGGAGAAACGGATTTTGACTTTGACGAACACTTTTGTGAAAAACCGATCGAAAAAATATGTTATTGTACTTTTACAAGCGTTGATATAATTGATTGATTGAAACCAGCGTACGGTAGGTATTTTTTCCGCTCCCAGATATACCGACGGGCCGGCTGCAATCTGGCTGGGTTGAAGGCGTGACATGTTTTTAGCTGATGGACTCCCAAGTAGCGCATGTTACGGGAAGCTGAGGATTGTGATTGAACTGCACGAGTGGATGCTTTTCTTAATTTATATATCATCATCGTGGAATGAACTGCTGTCTGGAATAGTGTGCAGATTCAGAGGCACCTTTTTATTGTTTGTAATTTATTACCATATTCTTTTTTTTATTAAATATTTCTTCCACTTATAGTACGTTGAGCTTGTCGTTCATTTTCCAAGTTTTTTTGTAGTATAATGTTTTCCCTCTCTCCATTTGGATGAATACCTAGTATGTTTCTATTCTGTTAAATATATTGCAAGAATTCGATAAAGTATTAATTTAGCTTGTAAAATTAGATTATCTGTTAATACAGTATTACTTTATTTTACCCTCCAAAATTGTTTGGTACATTATTAAGCCTGTGTTATATGCATTATTCGATTCTTTGTGCAGGAGATTTAAAATATGCACTGGTGAGCTGGTGAACATAACTGTAGCATCACCCCTAATTTTGGCCGTAACCATTTTACACTTTAAATGAATGAATAATGCATTTGAGTACCTGAAAATAAAATAAAAGGACTCCAAAAATAATTTTTACGCAACATTCACTTTTATTTAACAAAATTGCATAAATCATGGGTACATAACTATAGGCCCTTAAAAATAATTATTTATAATTTAACAATGGGTTGGTCTGTCGACCATTTTTATGAGTAATTCATGTTCCAAACTTTATCCAAAGAAAGTTTTAATTTCTTAACGGTAGCACATTGTTACTTGTCTGTCAAGATTCCCCAAAGGTTTTCGATGGGATTCATATCCGATGAGCAAGCAGGCCACTCTAATAAGTCGATATTTTCATCCCCAATCATTCCATCGCCTATCTGCTTACTTGTATTTGCGCAGTTGCTTGCTGGAATACGAACTAATCATGGTTGTTCTTAGGTTAAAATGGCACTAAACGACTTTCTAAATCATTGAGGTACTCTCTTATTGTATTTATCCTTCAAAGTATCTTCTTTTTTTTTCGTTCGAAAAAATTAACTGGAGAGTATTTAAAGCATAGTAAAACTGGGGAAGAACTAAAAATTAAATTGATTAAATATCGTAAATTACATTATACCAGATCCTGTTCGTATTCCGCTGAGCGAATTCCAATTTTGCAGTTATGTGGTGCGGGAGAAGCCTTGGCGTCGTTTTCAATTTCTGTCGCACTCGTAAAACCCTTCTTATAGTTTATCATGGGACAATTGCTCCACTTCCTTTGCTTATTTGTTTGTAACTTTTTAAGCTGTTACTCGTAACAGTTCTTGAAGTCCTAGGTGAAACTTTCTTGCCAAAATTTTACCCCGCTCAATTTTAGATAATTAGGTAAGCAAGACCTGTGAGGAACTTTTGCACTGATTGAGACAATTTATGATTCTCAAAAAGTGACGTATGTTTATGTCGCCATTAAAACCTAAAGCCACTTTGACATTATTTAGCCACTATAGTTATGCACCCTTGATTTAAGCGACTTTGGTGAATAAATAAAACAAATTGCTTGCAACTGGTATAAAAATTGGTATATGGCAATATTCAAAACTTAATTCATTAATTTAATGTTTAGATACGTCCAAAATTATAGTTTGTGCTATAGTTATGTTTACCAGTTTTATCTCCTAACATTTTGAAGATACTAAAAACAATTTATACATTGGCATGGATATAGATACTTGCCCTACAAAATCAATACGTTTAACACTTTTAACAACACTTATTTCAGCAATTCTTATTATTTACAAATATTAATTTACTTTTGCATGGCTACTATATTTACAAACTTTTGTTACATTGTACAACAAATAGTAAATAGGCGTCTCATAGGCCTCAGATATCGCATTGAAGTAGTGATAACAATATCTTCGTATATCGACGACTCAGAAAAAAAGACTGACGTCTTACACCGCATTTTAGTGTCATTTTGTGGAGTCATCATCGGCTCATCTAGGGATAGCATTACGAAATAAGACGCAGGTTGCTACATTGCCTAAGTACAGAGACCTAATTGCCGATTACCAGGTGAATGAAGTAAATGATCAATCTTTGCTATATTAATTTTAGTTCAAAGTTAACTACCTCCTGCACACAAATACACAGCTCTCAAATGAAACGTATATTTTTTTAAAATTGCAATAAAGTCGTTCAATATAATCCTCTTGCAGTAATGTAATGTCGTTTTATAAGCCATTTTTGTCAAGATGTTTTAGCAGTCGGAATGCATATGCTGTTGCAATCAATCGGACTTCACAAAATTCTCCTTTCTACTGAAGGAACATAACGAAATCTGGAGGACTCATGTCAGGACTGCACGGGGGATGTGGAAGAATTTCACAGCAGTACTTTTCGCAAACTTCTTTGACTTACAGTGCTTTATGCGTTCAAGCGTTATCGTGCATAAGGATTACGCCGCTGTTTTTCCTATCTCGTCTACGCTTTTGGAATCATGCATTTAAATTTTCTACAAAGAAAGCAAATACATTTGTTTTTTGGTATTTGTCTATTGCTTGTTTGTGCATGCGGTCTTCTTCCATTATTATACACAATAGCAGCTGTCGGTAGCAGTATAAGGTCTCCAACTTCTGTGGTCGTCTTCAACACTAGTCCAACGCTCTGGAACGCTTACTCCATCAAGTTACTGTTGAACTATCCACACACGACTCCTAGCAAGCTTCTTGTAACGAACCGTGAATTTCGGCAACCGTTTTTTGTTTGAATTTTGATATACGCATATTAATTAGCTGCAATGACGCGTTCCATTGCATCAAACTACAAACTACCCCAATTTGATAATTTTGACACATAAACTGGTAGATTTTGTGATTTGGCAGCACTTGTTTTTTCACCATCGCCAGTTTAGCGCCAGCTTGATATGTGCAGGAGTTATGACATGACCCTCGTATTTCAAAAATAAAAAATAAAAATTTTAAAGACACAGCCACCAGGAAATGTTTGTTGTGTATTGACTCTATCTACATACACAACCTCTTCTTCGTGTGGCCAAGGACTATCGTCAAGCAGTTTCGGATGCACAAAGATGAAGGTCGAGGGTGAATAAAACAGGAAGAAATTATGTAGTTTAAAGGAAGTATGATAATGATGTCACTTGATATACTCTATAAATAAATGCTTAGTACATTCCACTGCCTACAATACCAAAACCATCCAAGCCTAACCCAAAACCCATTCCCGCATTTTTCTGCTATTTCCAGCGACCCCAGCAAACAACCAACACGGAAATCGAAAATAGCCTTCTAGAAATATCGTCGGCCAACGCGTCGCTGCCGAGAAACCATCGGCACAGAGGAGAACCGGAGGCGCGTGTGCTATTTTTCGCAAACGGCGAGAAGCAGGACAGGACGGCAAGGGCTGCAGGCCTGCAGGAGTGCAGGCGCGGGAGGGGCGCAAGCGGGAAGTGCAAGTGCAGTGCACGCGTTCAAGGTTGGACTGCATACCACCGCGATGCAGCTCCGGCACACTCGCATTAAATGATACCGGCCGTTTTTGCGCGGCTTTTAACCTAAAAACCCACTTGCACTTTCGATAATTTCGTTTTCAGTACGTAACTTGCTCGTGGGCCTCCGTGCGCTCTTATGCAATTGTTGCGGCACCGGTTGTCGATGAAAACGTAATGAGGAGAGGATTAAAAATTCGTACCGTGGAAAAAACCCGCGTCGTACTGGATTGGTCGGGCGGGGACAGGGCTGTTCGGTAAACGTAATCGTGCTGCTTTGCTGGGGCATAGAATGTGTTGAATAATAGTATTTTTTGACGAGGAAGTTAAAAAATTCGTTTTGTTTAACTTTTTTAAACATATTTATCAATAATTCAAAGACCGAGCATCTGTACAACATCATTTTGCATGATGCTTAAGATGCTGATGATTGAGTTAGGCCATCATGTTGTGTGTTTGATTCGTATTAATATAACTGATAAAACTAGCCCAAACCAGCCAGTTTTTTATTAGCAACTTTGAATACACTTACTTTTGTCGTCTAATTAAGGGTTTAGGGACCAAATGCCTACAGCAAAAAGATGTGCAAATTTTCGTCATGTTAGTGAATTTAATAGAAGAACATTCGATTTGCGAAAGGATGGTTTATCCCGAGGGGGTAACCATGGAGGAGAGGTTTTGTTTTGTTGAACGGAGATCCAAGGAGATCTCAGGAGATACAAGTCAACTGCATTTTGCTGAGGTTAGGTTTTGCTCGTATGTTTTTATTATTATTATGAATAATAAAATAAATCTGAGCGGGTCCAAAAAAGTTAAAATGAAGTTTTTAAAAGAGGAGCCTTTATGGTCGAAACAAAACGATATTCAAGAAGATGAAGAAGATAAAAATTTTTATGGACAAATCAAATGCTTTAAAACTGTCCAGGTGGGATAGATTGAAAATCTTTTCCTTACATAAATCCTATAAAAGAATGAATCAAAATTCTAGGTGAACGAATTGTTGCACTAGATAAATCAATTAAGTAGACAGTGTGAAAACTTTAAAAGGTAACGTCTAGATATTTTTCTAAATTTATATTTCTTATCTTTTACAAATTATAGATTTTGTAAAGAAGTTGTTTCTTGTTAGTCAGCCAGAGGGGGTCGATGCTAATTGTAAAATGGTATGTTTGTAAGACTTTATTGGAAAACTATATAAAAAGAATACTGCTCAATCTAGAAAGAAAACTCGATGTACTTACATTCACCTTAAGGTTTTATTTGAATATTACTCTTTATGTTTGGCACCTTATTGACAGGTTGTGATATCGTCACTTTACACAAAAAAAAAAATCAAAGCTCTTATTTTGAATTTCGAAATAATGCATATAATTAATTTTTTATTTCTCATGAATTATAATCTCAAATTATGCAACCAAAAAACGTGGGCAAGAAGGCCTTTTTAATACATATGCCTATAAAAGTTGCTAAGGGTAATGACTAATTAGGCTTTTTAGAACACGTGACTTTCGGAGCGACTGCCAGGGGGCACATGTCAAAACGATGCAGCTTCTAGCACGCTGTCATAGAAACCCCATTACTTAATGCCAACGTCAGTCACTAGAGCTGGGACATTCGATTCAATTCAAATCGTTCAATCAATCGCGTAGATTCGGATCATTCAAGTCGTTCATATGGATCGTGAATTGAAAGTGACAGCGGTGTCTCCTGTCTCGCCACAGCATATAAATATGCTGTCACGCTGTTCTCGTCGTGTTCTGTCGTCAGCCGTTAACCATGTACGACCATTGATCTCTAAATATTATTTAGAGATCAGTGTGTACTACGTACGAATGACGCTGATTCATTAGATGTGAGCCAAATCAAGGTATGAGTCATTCACTTTGAACGACTTGGTCGTGAAGGACCCAACTCTATCAGCCACGCGTCCGTTTCCAGGGTTTCGCAGGCGTGTCCCATGCGTGTGCTTTTTGCCCCCCTGGACGCCATATTGGATGACGTAATCTTAAAAAGCCTAATGAAAAAACAGTGTCAAGTTCAGAGGTTAAAATGTTGTCTTCTAATTTTCGATTCTAATGCAACCAAAATAAAAAATAGCGTACGATAGTCGAGCACAGTCGTCTTTCTAGCACTTGCAGCTTTAAGCAGTATTCGGTTGCATCTAGGCTGCACCTGATGTTTTTAAACTTGCTGCGCACACTAGAAAGATTGTATTGTGCCTTTATATCATAATATACTATTTTTAATCACTACGATATTTTATTGTTTTTTCACTTGTTAAATTAAACTTAATTCTTTTTTCACACCTACTTTAAAGAAGTATACGTATATAAAGTTAAATGAAAGAATAATACAAATTCAGAAAGAAAATAATTCAAGAAAATCTAAAAAATCMAAGGAAATTCAGAGGCAATCCATGGAGATACGACGAGATTCAAGGAGATACGAGGAAATGCAAGGAGATACGAAAAGATACGAGGAGATACAAGGAGATCTGAGGTTACCCCCTCGGTTTATCCTTTAGAGATATGATATTGCTTCTAGAATGGACAGGAAGGTCGAACACGAAGAGTGAGAGGTACAGGGAGTCGGTGAAGAACCTCAGAACGCCAAAATGATCGTCTTATTAGACTTTTGGTTCTAAGGAACAACTTAACTGGACCAGTACTGCTTCCTGTATAGGAAATGTTTTGCTCTTCCCCAATTCACTTTGTGGACAACTTTGAACACAAAAAATCAATTTGTTGCGTTGGCCACCAAGATTACGACCTGTCACCCATCAAACAGAAGTGGGACATTAAAAACACTTCTCGCAGTAAGGATTCCAAGGCGAACATTTTGTGATATTTGCCAACGACTTTGAGATATCCCTTAAAAGAAGGCCAGCTTCTGGAAGAATACCGAAGAAGAAGCCGAAGGACACAACGCTGAAGTTGTAACTCTCTATGATATACCTTAGTATAAAACAAAAGAAAGCAAAACAAAACTTTGACGTCTTGTTACTGAAAATGAATATTTGCCTTCCAGCGGTAGTGGAATGATTATAGGCGATGAATCTAAATTAAAAGGCAACAAACTCGGGCTTGCCATTTCCATTTTTATTTGCTAATCTCGAAATTCTGTGAACGCAGATATAATACGAAGAACGGTGTATTCAAATTCGCTTAAGATTTATCGGTAAAAACCGTTTGGATGAACAATATATCTTTAGGCCGAAAGTGTCCACGTTGATAATGCTAACAGTGCGGATAGTTGATTACGGCCAATGAATTAGAATAACAAGAAATGTTCTAAACATTCCTCAACTCAGACCCACACCAAGGAGTTTGGAGACATTTGAAACGAGAAGTATACAGTGGTATCTGTTACATTAAAATAATTGATTGAATAAGGCCTTGCTGTAAAGTTGTTAGATAAACCTCCATGCATGTCAATAAATCAAAACAATTGAGTCAATGTCTATATATGTCCGTTTGCACCCTATGCGTGTATGTATTGAAGAAAATCCGAATATTCCAACATTTTGCAAATATTTTATTGTTTTTTTATTTAATTCGACTTCATACGTATACTATACCGGAGTCCCATTAGTAAGGTAGAAACTAACGCACAATATTTACTACTACAGTAATTTACGGTAACTGTGGTAGTCAGTTACATAATAGGAAATGGTAATAAATTATTCAGTTCTTCTGTAATTTGCAGAATGCTGAAAGACTATATTATAACTGTCATTGTCTTGTGAACTGCTCCGCTTATTGTATTCACTTGAATATGCAGACGACGAGTTGTACAATATTTTACTGGGAGACTGCGTAGATCACTGTGGTGTAGGTAAAAAGGTAGGACTATCATCAATGTTTACATTTTTATTTTAACGATTAAAAACCGCCATAATTGTTAATACAAGCTAGTTGTCTAAGTCGAACATCCTATGGCCAGGAGCCTTTAGGTGTCAATACTCAATATCTACCTGTTCACTATATATCACTAAATACCCTAATGTACTGGTGACTTGTAGACGGACTGCATTCTTGGTATATCAACGCTTGACATGACTAACAGAAGTCTGTGCAGCTTTATTCGCTACACGATCAAATGCAAAAAATTACGTCACTCACTCTTCGAATGCGTGCTAACAAGCATACTCCAAACAGTGCCTTCGTTCCTCTTAAATAAAATTCCACATTTTTGGTATTGTTGGTTCCTCGCCATAATTTTTGACACATTCAGAAAGTAAAGCTCGGCAATATATTTGCAGGTTAAAGAAATGAATCAATATTTTTTTCAGAACTTTCTTTATATCTTTTTAAGTACCACTACCTTGCGATGATTGTAACTGTGACCATCTAAGTAGCCAATTCCACACTCCATTTTTCCTTGTTTTTCTGTCTTCATTTACATATTTGTCTCCTACTGTCTTTTACTCTGATCTTTTCCATCCAAAACCCATCAGTTTGTTACATGGACCTCCTGCATTTCTACTGCAATCTTATAGCTTATATCTTATAGTGCCAATTTAATGTTCTTTTATCCTTTATAATGGATGACTTCTCCATTTGTATCTGTTTATCTTTATGTTGTTGTTTTAACTTAATGATTTTTTTAGAGAATGGATATGAATGATGCTATGGTTTATAACTTAAATTAATTAAAATATTATTAAAAATGGTAGTTTTTTTCTGAGATTCCAAATCCTTGGTTGTGCCTTATTGTATAAAATATACTTCATTTTCCTTCTATTTCCACATTAATGAACGCATTTGTAAACGATAAAACTGGTTGTCGTATTAATTAAATGTATTCTATCCTTCTTCTAATAAGGAAGCACCGGCAGTATTAACAGATAAGCAAGAGTTCTCTTAAATTTGTCCAGAAAAGAAGCGAATCCTCGTTAAATACACAGCTCTTTTAGTTTCCCTGATACTTTAGGTACAACAACTACAACCCTGATTCTGAAAAAATAGTGTAATACACTCCAACACTCGATTAAAACAATAGTAATAATTTAAACTGGAAACAACATTACTTGCCGATAGTGGGGTGTGCAAATAAATGAATTGGCTATTCACACTTAAATCATTGTTAGCTAAGGGTTAACCCTGGTCGAACACTCCCCCATGACGATATCCAAACACTTATATTCACGAATCTAGGACATAGCAATCATAAACAGCAGTTCAAACATTACATTATTTCCTTTTTTACACTGGAAAACCAGTATAAACACACTTTAAATATAGATATGATAAGTAATTATTCGTACAACAGTGCGATAAATAGCAGCACAAACAAAACCTCATTGACATATTATTTGAACAAATTTTAGAGTTCGCGGTGACATAACGAAGCACAAATTAACATCAACCTTATAAATGCGCGTCGATATTTGTGAAGGCATTATATTAAGTCGTCTTATTCTCAATCTTTAACTCTCTGTGCCAGCGTTTCATTGACATGCCTCTCGGTAAATGGGTTAAGGACTGTAAAAATTGTACTCATGATTCTCGTGTATCTGCTAAATTCTTTTTTAAAACGGCTGATGATGGGTATTATTATTTATGAAAACAATAAGGACGGCATGCTAAACAATGAGGGACTGCAAGGCTAATTGATGCCATTTACATAGCAGGTTTATAATAAAAGATGGGAGGAACATATTTGTACTTTGTGGGCTAGGTAGGTACAATAACTCAGATCGACACAAAAAAATCAAGAAAACTAGTATCCGGTAACAGTTTGTCCATGATACTAGAAGTTCTACCGTCTTTATAAAATGCCTTTATTTTAAATAAATTATTACATATACGTAATCTTCTCTAAATCAAGAATCCACTTGTCAATAACATGTTCTCTTCTGTACAGTTTTTGAAGCACCTAACTTATATTATAAATACAAAAATCTAGTACAAATGTGAAAGGAAAGTTAATAGCTCTATCAGTTTTTTAGATCTTACTGTTTCACATTAAAATAACAAACTTAAGTTAAATATATAAAAAAAGATACACATTTCACAGCCTAATTTTATTAAGTTTTCTGTGTTTTGCAGCCTTCTGCATAGGTTAACAAATGTTTGTCCATCAAAAGATTTGTGTTCGGAACATAATATTATTAAACACTTGGCTTGGAATAATGTGTATAAAATAGAACTTATTGATAAGCGTTTGGATAACAAACTTATGACATAAATTTCTCACTTCTTTTCGAAAGTGGATTAAATATTGACAAAATCGATTTTTCGTATCGCAGGATCCACATATGTTACTGGTGCGCGATTCCATGATTTGTTTTCGATAAAAGTTAACTAAGTATTCAATTTTTATTGTGGGCAAAACGGGTTATTTTTGGCAGGTGTCTCCTATATTTTTTACTATATTTTACACGAGCTGCGTACTACGAATATATCGGGTTAGATACTCATTATACAAGAAAACAAGACTGTTGAGAATTGTTTGGTATGATTCATAACCTCCATAATATTATCAGCAGCGCTACAAATCTATACATTTCGCCCTCATCATTTATGTTAAAATCCAAAAGACAAGAAACTGGTGATCGATACTGTTTTACTTTCCTGATTTATTTTTTTTGCGCTGCTAACATTGTTCGTATCCATATACATCGCGTACGTCATTGGCAAGCTAAACCGTGTAAACAAATAATGTATTAGAATTGACAGTGCGCATTTATTTAATATTAATCGTCAATGAGCGTAGTACGACTTGTAGGCACGTGACGAACGTTGATTGCCTAGAATTGTTTTTAAAAGTAGTTTGACGTTTTGTTATGCGTTAGGTAACTGCAGCTGATTGTAGGGAAAGCAATAATCTAGAAGCGTTATTGAAAGAATAAATTCCAAACACCATCACTTCATGGTAAATCGTTTATTATAGTCCTCACTTTTGGTATTTAATAAAGGTCGCGATTTTGGTGTTCGGAATATTGAAGTAATAATCCTCACGGGGTAGCGTTTCCTCTCATTTTCTTCCTATTAAATCTGCACATATTTATGAAGGCAGCTGTGAATTATTTATATGGATATGTCTTGTCCCGTGTCACATGTGCTTAAATTTAGGCGGAACAGCAAGACACGTGCACTGGCCTCCCGCTTGGGATGATATCGCCGTGACGGGGATTTTAATTTCTTACGAACTATTTGTTATTCTTAATGGTCGGCAAAAATAGTCGAGTTTTTTTGCATGCGGTTATACACGTGTTATTGGGTCGTTAACAAATAGCATCGTCGTAGTGTTGATACGGAATCAACGGACTTTTGGCAACTATATCAGAAATAATGTGAATAATGGCATCTCACAGTCTCAGGAGAATGATTTTCGAATTCTTTTTCTATACCGGAGAGCAAATACATGCAGCTGACGCTTGAATTCCGAACTAGAAATTTTATAACCACAACCTAGGAAAGATAAACGCACTATTATAATAATAATAGATGCTCTGTTATTGGCGACCGAAATAGAAAATGAAAATCAAATAATCTCAARTAAAGTTGTGGTATGACGTGACCAAGAGGAAATATATAAATGAAGAAAGTTTTGAACAATTACCTATCCTCCAGGCGTTTAGACTATAAATTTTTTCGTTGCTAACGGAATGTTTTTAGGCTTTATTTTAATTTTCAGTGTGTTCTCGGAGTGCTTAATTTTTCTAACAACTAATAAACACACAGCATGCCTGCTGGGTGCTCCCTTTTGCCTGTTATATGAGCGTGACCGGGACATGCTTATTAGTCCTTAGTGAATCTGGAATGTTATCTAGATCATAGAAGGACTGCCAAAATGGACGGATGTCACTGGCCTGCAAAGAACCTTTTCTCTCTTTCTATTTCTTATGCATCATTCTCTATAGACTTGATGCATCTGGACACAGATATAGCATGTACCATGTATATTTTCTGTGTAATGGTTGGTTTTTGGGCTTGGTCTTCATGTTTTTGTTTCCAAGAAAATTATAATACACTTCTAAAAAAGCGCTCCAACTTCGACTTCATAAGTTTTCGTTTTTGCGGATCTATGCAGATTTCTTCTTTCAGGTTTGCGTCGTTGACTTGGGAAAATTTTGTTTTGAGGTACTAAAGGCCTTCTCCATCTTTGTTCATAGCTTTACAAAGTCTGTCATGGGACCCAGCTTCATATGCAGTGAGAATAAACAAAATTGTTGTGGCCAGTTTTTCACTATTTTCAGTTACACAACTGTAGCATTCGCTCTCACATAACAAGGAAGCAAAATAGATTAATAGATTAGGAATTATCAGGCTAGATGGAAACTTTAAACTACATGTTGGTATTACTGGTTTTGAAATTCGTTACCGTCACTGCACTGCACGTGGCGAAGTGGAAAGCACATCCTTCACTTCACTGTCAGTAGTACAACAACTCGTGCATAGGAAAATATCAACAATGTTGCTTTAGCGTAATAGGTCTCGTGTGAATAGTTCTAGTGCAGAGGTCACAAGCACTATTTTCGTCTAATGATAGCTAGCTGAAACTGCATAGGCAGCAGAATATCAGCTCTAAAGATGTCTTCCTTGTTTGGGATATCGTCGATTAAAGTTGGTTATCTGGTGTGTTCTAGATTGATTTAGATTTATTTATTAAAGCTCTAAACAGGTTACAAAGGAAAATTATGCAGATGCAATAAGAGTCTATAACTATACTCAGGTCTCTAAGTTCCTAACACCTAATTGCAACACTGTTTTTGATTTTACAATGAATCTTCAACATCAACAATAGTTTCCAGAAAGTTGAGATCATCCGTTTACAACAATGCTCTCGAAAAGTAAATACATTAGGTAGGTCATATATAATAGGGCCAGATTCGTCCTAGGTTATATCCTTGTGTTACGCCAGATTTTGTTATCGCCTGATAATAATTGAAATACCTAACAATACTTCTAGACATACCAATATTGCTCAACTGGGAGGGCATCACACTAGGGTACATCCAATCAAAAGCCTTCGTGAAATCAGTAAAATAACATCCATGTGATCGCACAAGTTTAAGGCTGTTGATCTTCCCTTAACAAAAGCATGCTGGTGACACTTATGAACATTTTTTGATCGATCAGAATATTGGTCTGTTAATTAGTAATTAGTTTTTTTTTACTCTAAAATGGATGTTACAATCACTTTCATTGTGACGCAATTATTAGAAACTATAATAGTCTAACTATTCTTGATACCAAAAAATAAACAGAACAGTCATTAAAGAAAAGTATCAATCTGAAAGAATTGTATTATATTATAGATGTTTAAGGAAATCTATGAAACGAACGACTGAAGATAATTGTGTATTACGATTAAAAATACGGAAACAACACACTATCGTGACGTAAGGAACTGTCCTGTTTGCGTACGTCAATGAACATTTACGATATATTACGTTTGTGCAACACAAACACAGCAAATATTCTTCCTTGTGTATATTATTTCAACTCTAACTGTGTAATGTACAACTATTTAATCATGTTTTCTAATTAAATCTAGCTTAAAATGTAGGCCAACGTAAGACGATTTTGGCGGATGTTTTAACCCAAACATTGTTTATGTTAATTTACTTGTACACAAATGACTTATTACTGTTTATGGCAACAGACGAAACAGACCAGCATTTTTTATCTGTTATAGCTATTACACGTGTCACATTTTTAAGGATTTGTTTTGCAATGTTTAATCTTGCCGAATCGTACAAAATATGATCTTATAGTACGAGCGCTAGTATTTCCTGAACATATCGCCAGTCTTTCTCATTAACTCTGTGCAAATCGTCTGGCGGGACGATTTAGGTTCGGCATAAATAATCGCCTGCTTGATAATTCTTTGTAAACAAATTTTTGCACAACAGCAAAATTTCCTTATTAAACTGCAAGCTGCAATTGCGTATGGCATTAATAAAAAATGACGTGCCCTATATTGATAACTGGAGAAAAATGTCATTGGTCATTCTGGGTGAATAGTCCTGTCTGCTTTAAATCCAGTTATTCTCCCCATTTCGTTATATTTCGCTCGTCTGTAGCCGTAATGATTGAAATATGCGGTTTGATTGTTGGCTGATGAAAACCGAATTTATACACGTAAACTAAACGCACCCAAAATTTTGCTTGTGAATTAACATCTCAATAAACTATGTAAAACTATCGTTAAATCTGGTTCTGAAACTGCCACTATATTAAGCATTATGTTTATTTTATAGTTACCCGAACGAAATTTAAAAAAATTATGGATGATATTGGATTACAAACTAAAATGCTGTAGACAGCTCAAATGGTTTCAAACACGAAATTTACCAATTACTTGTCATTCGAGTGAAAATTGGTATCTACGCTTATGTAAAATCAAAGATCTAATAAAATTGAATATGGATGGTGTGTGAGCATTAGCTATTTACAGCAATATAAGAAAAGGACGACTGCAGTGTTGCATGTAAAAAGGCACGGCGGGCAGATATAGCATAATTCTCTTATAATTCGGGCGACATTGTGCATGGTGGCAGCAAATGCCATTTTATAATATAAATATTACCTAATTTGATGTCTTTTGTCGCTATATTGTACGAATCGCTTTAATCGACCTATTTGAACGAAGTCTACCACATTGTTTTAATCAAGTCATCGCCCCTCTTTGAATCTCACATGTGCTATCATTTTCTTACGGTGGCTTTTTCTTATGAAGATCAAAATAGAACTCGATTATACAATGAACAATTCATCTCCTTCGTTTCCAAACATGAAATAGTGGATTGCGAACTTCCAGCGTTGTTAAACAAGTGCAGGAGATCAGCACGAGCGGGAAGGCCAAACTCGACTGTGGTGTGTGTGTGCTAAGACAGKAAAGAAATCTAAAGAGCATGAGACAGCTGAACAAGGATTGAAATGGTTGGACATATTTCGTAAAAACTAAACGGATTTCTCATTTCGCAATTGTGGATAGATGTATTTATTGGAATGTGAAGATATCGTTGGCTTTACTTTATAAATTAAATTGTATTTTGTGTGGGAAAAGAGACAAAATGAAAAAAAAATGCAATGACTTCTATCAGGAATCGAACCCGGACCTCCAGATTTAGCCTCTGTTGCACTGCCACTGTGCTATGAGGGTCATGTCGAAAACTCGGTAGGGGTTGTTGATGTTTGAGATGAGTTTTCGATACGGCCCTCATAGCGCAGTGGCAATCCAAAAATGGCTAAATCTGGAGGGCCGCGTGGAACAGTGCACATAATCAAACATAAGCTGTTCTAAAGGAAACCTAAATTGTTCCATCAGGCTTTAAAATTGTGGCTAGTTTTTTTTAGGAATGCAACAGGTATTCGGCTTATGGACTACCTTCCAAAGGGGAGAACCCTTAACTTAGAAAGTTATTCCAATCTGCAACGAATATTTTTAAAGAAACGAATACCCGGGTTCTTGGCGAAAAACAAAATCTTATTTCAACGCGACAATGTTCCATGTCTCGTGTAGTGCTGGACAAAATCAGACAACTGGGCTCAATTGTTACCATATGCGTACTATTCTTCTTTTGTCTTCAATTCAACAGTTAAAGAAATACTGGAAAATGAAAACAAGCGACCTGTTGACAATGTTGATACAATTGGCACACAAATGCAATGGTCAAATGTTGAAGTCCGTTACTTGCTTGTTGGCAGCGTAATTTTTTGAGTTTCCTTAGACTACTGAACTGCCAACTATTCTAAAATATTCACACTGCTGCAATAAATTGGTGGACCGAAAAAATGGCGATTAATATTTCGTTACTCGTGCTTCGGTTAACGCTCCAACATACCTGATTTTGTTCATGTTTGAGGATACAATGATACCAGTCTCATCTTAAATGCTTAAGTCTAAAAAAAATTATAATTTAAAAATGTGGCGAATTCTTCAATTAATGACTATAATTAACAACTTGCCTTGAAAGATTGTGTTGTTTATAATATCGAGGTAAAAAGCATGCATGTTTGCATAAAATAACTTGTTGTTTTTTGCCATTTTCCGTGTTGTACCGTCGCGACTTATCGCAAAAATGATAAATAAAATACGCATGCACGTATTCCTGCCGCGTGTAACTCTGCATGGTAGTTTTCCTTGTTTTATCTATTAGCAGTGAGCTAGCAAACTGTTTTGTGATAATGCGGAAACTTGTAAACTGGAATTGTTCGAGTTTCGGGAATTCTTGTTACCATTTACGAATTTCATCTGTATATGTATAAAGTGAATTATGTCATACTGATTAGTACTTATTTACATTTAGTTTTCAGTGAGGTGGGCCGTATCTTGGATACACTCCTAATTATAATTTGTCAGTTGCGTCCTTTTATATTACGAAATACTATCATATCTGATTCTTTGAAATGGTTCTCACAAATTGTGAGGAATTCTGCCTAATAGCGGGTAAGGATATGCATCACAAATTGCTTTTGTCCGTTGTTCACGAGTTTATTTCATCTTTTGGCAATGGCAAACAATATAAGTTGTTTCCGTAATGCAGTCTGGAATTTTACATTTTTGGGATGATTATTTGTTTAAAGTTAAAATATAACGTTTTATAAAAGTGCCGATGCCTCTAAATGATGTGTGCATGAAAATTATACTATGTAGGTACATTCCATGCATTCTTACTTATAGAAGTATACCTATTTGTACTATAGGCTTTGTATATATAGAGTTTTACTTCTACTGCTAAATGATGTTGTCAATAGCACCTATTGGTACTGCTAGATGCTAGATTCACAGAATCTATACTTCAAAAAGGAAAATCAGATGTGTCTATGCCGAAAAAGTATTAAACCTAAAGGAGTTGCAAATGACAGTGGCAGTCAGCTCTGGTATTTCAAATACAATATTTATTTACAACTCGATTCATCCATAAATCTTACCTATTGTAATATAACATACCCAGGTTCGTAGAGATTTAGATAGAAATGTGATCGTCCAGTACTCACCTACGTTGTGTTATTTTAATTAAACGTACCTTCGATGCACTGGTTACTCAAGTAAATAGAGAGATTTCATGTAATCATAAATAATACGAAAACAATCTCAAAACAACTAATTTATTACTAAACAAGATCAAATTTGGAGGGTTAACAAATTGTAGCAATGCTGCTGAAAATTGTTATTTAAAATAATAAATTAACTGTCAATTCTAGATCTGTGTTCGATATCACTTTCACTCTCAAGATTCAAAACTGAAGAGATTTTTGTTAGCATAGCCGACTATGGTCAGCAGGTACCGAGGTCCCATGCGGGAGGCAACTCAGCTATATAGATGAATGGTTTTGTGCAAAAATCTTGGTTTTTCTTTTACCAGATGTTTGCCCAGCACGGGAGAAAATATTAGTTCATACATCAAGGCTCTAACATCACACTTTCAAACATCACGTATAACTATGGCGCGTGGATACAGCTAATCAAAGAATGCGAGAACACAGTTAAGAAAATGACATAAATAGTTAAAAAAAAACGGACTACAACAGCAGCATAGCTTACAATGTTACCGTGGACTCCAAATACTCCACTTAAGAACCTACCCCCTCGAACGTCGCAAATATGCCCCATTCCCAAAACCGATACGAAATATAAACTGAACAAATTAAAGGCAATACGAATAAAATACAAAAATTTGAAGATGGCATACCTGGTTACTTCACTATAAAGGTAATTAAAATCTGGAATACGAATTACTGACTTTCCGCCCTTAGTATGTATAAATGCGCAGGTCACCTGAGCTTAAGTCTTTAGGTATTCAGCATTACAATAAATTCAAATCCGACACATTGTTAACAAATTTGAATGGCCGGTTAGCGTTTCCAATATATGAGCATAATTAGACTCGTGTCAAGAAGGCAGAAGCTTTGTCATGATTTGATTCCATATGACTATATAAATATAAAATTGGTGGCACACTAGGTCTTTAAAAATGAGGTGGCAACTTTTTAAATAGGTACAAAAGTTCAATTTATGCATTACAACAGCTTGCTTACCCTATTAATTCTTCGCGTGTTTCTGTGTAAATACATTAACATTGCGAGAATGTATAAACGGTTGCTATGGTAACCGGTGGCCACACTCCTGTTGGCGTGAACTCACTTGAAATGCAACCTTAGTATGGTATCGTGTAATGATTCCAGACAAAATTCAAACTATTTGAGAGAGTAAGAATTTAGATGACAATGCCATCTGTCAGCATTACATTGACATGATGACAAAGCCACCTGGCTGCCTTAACGAGTACTACTTCCTTTATTTGAGAGAGTAAAAAAAGTTTTTGCACTATGATTGATATAGTTATTAATTAAAATTACAGCTGACTATGAAATGAATACAATATAATATATACTTCAGTTGCTGAAGACATAAAGTGCTTTTTATCATACGCGATACTTGACTCTATAAGTATAATGGCTAAATGTAGTGCACTTTTTAAATTTTACTAATCATTTGTATAGCTTAAGCATATCAGTAGTTAAGTGAATTGGAGAATTCATCATTTCAGCCCCCCCCCCACAAATCATTGCAGTATTCATACGAGGGAATACCGATAAGTTGCTAACTTAATAGAGAAAGGCTTACATGAATGGAATTTCCGTGCTGTTATGGAGCGGTCTTCGCTGAGTAGGCGCAGACGTTTCGCCACACGTAACTGGTGGCATCTTCAGTGCTGTTAAGCTGCTGTCCCGAAACTTGCTTTGTCGTGGAAGACCAGAATGCTTCTATTCCATTGACTTGTCTCATCCATGGTGACAAATTTTGACAGGGAAATGGATTTTTAAGGCCTCTGGTGATCTTGAATGGAAAAGTGTCCCATCTTTGAAAAAGGAATCCAGTTACTGGCAGAGGCATAAGAATCATGGGGCGCATTGATCATACTGTAAATCTTACCTCGTAAGCCTTTTAGGTAGAAGTTGTTTATGACAGTTGGATATTCGAATTTGTTAATGTTCTCACATGCGGGTAATATGCTTTTTTAATACCTTATATAGCTTCTATATGGATGAAACTTTTTAAAAACAGTTCTGAAAAGTAAAAATGGATTGCTGTGGAAAGGGGTTCTGTAATTATACTTTAAACCTAAACAGTCTAGACTAACTATCAACACTCTTTCGTAAAGCAGTGCATCTATAATGCTTGTTCGTAAATGAGCTGATACAAATAATCCGAGTAATTACCAGCCTTGTTGCTGCTACCACTATTTGTGAAGGTCTTTGAAAAACTGTTGTTTGATAAAATTTATTTATATTTTATGAAAAATAAACTGTTCAGTTGGTCAGTAAATTTCAACTTGGTTCTTTACAATTTTAATTATTTCCACCTCGTTATTTCATATCGAAAAAGGAATAAAATATCAATTAACCGTTATGTTATTCATCAGAAATGGGTGTTCCGCAGGGATCAACTTATGCAAATGATTTTTCTCATTTTATTCCTAACAATGTAGCTCAGCTAAATAAATCACTAGACCTTGTTACACGAAATACTGCCATTAGCTCTATTGTATAGAGTACGTTTAAAGTTCCCCCCCCCCCCTTTATTAACTTTCGAATGCGTTAAGTTACTAATCCTTGAAAATGTATACTTTGCCTCGAAAGTTTTTAATAGAGGGTTAGGTCATGTTAATGATTAAATTAAATTGGGGAATGCATTCTAAAGTTATAGTTGTTTCAAACTGGATACATTAAGTCTACGTTAAGCTAGAACGTTTGATGAAATCCGGGTAAGATCACTGTGCCCTCCATTTACAGGTTACCTATATGTTCTTATTTCAAACTCTATAGATGGCGCTACAGTTGCTTCTAACTCGAAAAATTTAAATTCCAAGGGAGTAATGTTACACTTCATTTGAAAGCCATTGTACCAAATATCTTTGAGTTAATATAAATTCACAATTAAAATGGCATCAGCATGGTGATGCGTGATAATAAGAGTACACATTAGAATATTGACAGTGGACACATATTTTGCCGTTTGAGGCTAGTGCTCAGAGTAATAGCTTAAAAAAACATTATATCTAAGGCTAGGAATACCTCACAATAATTTTGGGACTGTAAAGTTCTTCAAGTTGACTATGTATGTAACGCTTACAGCACACTTTATGTTAGAGATATCCTTCCACTTGTTTCTTTCGGATAAATATAGCTAATGCTTTTGTAATGAATAATTTTTGTATGGGACCTATTTATTTATGTGTTGACATTATACAACAAAATTTTTCTCATGATGAAACACCATATACCAAGAAAAAATTGATTATGCTAAATGAACCCTAACTGGAAATTGTAAAACTAGTAAAAGCTCATATTCTGGTCAGTTGTTGATTTTTTTTTAGCTTTTTTACATCGTAAGACCATAGTTCAAAAGCGTTTGATCTGCGATGTTTCCGTTCGTTTCCAGCAGCACTTGTTCTTGGTCGGGTTCTAGTTTTGCGGTGCACTGCGTGTAACTGCACTTTATAGCTGCGGTTGCGCTGACTAAATATAGAATAGCGGCAGACAACGTGAATACCCGAAGCGGTCTCTTCCATATTCGCTGTCACCTGGGTTTTGCGCAAAAAGGAACTGGAATAAGAGAACAGGTCTTGCATCCCAGGCCGGTCCGTTAAAGCCGCGATATTAGTTCCCTGAAATAAATTTAGCAAACTGATAGCGAATTCTTTTGCTAAATGTCAAGGTTGCTAAGTTCGTTGCCGTCTGAATTATTAATATGATTGCTTGAAAAACATTTATAGTCTATTTGTAAGGTGATCTGTAGTCAAATGGATCAAATAGTGAGCGTAGTAATCTTTATTGCATATCAGTTCCGCTTGACCTTACGAATCACATTAAAACTATCACATCTTGGTCGTGTGCTCTTTGTACCATAACATCTTTAGTCGGTCGCGTTACAATTATGTTTCCTCATTTATTTTGCGAGTTTTTGAATTGTATACCTGAATCTTAATTAACTGGCAACACTATTATAAGTTTTACGGAATAACCAATTCCGGTATTCCAATCTCATCCGCTGAAACTAGTTTCCTAGATGGAACTGCAATAACATGTATAGTTAATGTACTGTTCAATGTCCACTTGGGTTTAACTCGCAAAAGGGCAAGAATAATAAATAAAATTTTCTGGTTTGTGGTTTCATAAATGTAAATTGAAGAAATCCATGAAACTTATAATTTGTACTACTAAAACTATCTCGGATTTCGTAGTTTTATAAAACCTCAACTGTCTTGAGAAACCTCATCTAAAAACTTTATATGTTGGCTGTAATTTACGAAAAACAACCCGCACTATACAGGACTTACGCTTATAATAATTGACAATAAAAGTGTAGTATTAAATCGCAAAATCAGATATCTACTAATTATGAAACATTCTTTGCTTCAGGTGCTGAAATGGCTTTAGCCATGATGCAATTTATTAATTTTAAATATTACCTACAGTTGACTTAAAAAGTTGTAGCTTTAGACAGAGTGTACCAAAGTCATGTTTCCAAAATCTACGGATGTATCTGCATTAAAAAAACGTTAAATATTTGGCTAATTTCTTTGTGACGAAAGTGTACCTCCTAAAAATTATATTTAGTATTTATATTTTTTTAACATAGCATGAAACATGCCTGTTTTAGCTTGTGTCAACATACAATAATATTTTTCTGTTTTCGGCGATATTACAATAATCTACATTATGTTAGGGCTTCTTGGACGTACTGTCAGTATCTTAAGGGTGGCAAAATTTAGCTTTTTCAAACTTATCCTGAGTGAAATTTTAAAGTGGAGTCTATTTGAAGTCTTAGGAATTTTGTTACACTGACATCGCCATTAAAAAAAAACTTATGTTCACTTCTATTTTCATTTTACATTAAATGTTTTGTAATACCACCTGCAGATTACGGCTTTAATTTTTGATACATATTGATGTAGCAAAATTTTACATTTTCCCGAGAGAGCGGCAGGGGTATCATTTGCATAAGTTACTCCCATTGTCATGGTTAAACTTAAACTTAAAATAAGAGGTCCAAGAACTGAACCGTGAGCCACTACAATCTCTAAGACTTATTCAAATGATGTGTCTTCATTTACAGTAACAACTGTTTTATGCTCATACAGGAAAAAAGTATGTCGAGCTCACATCAAAGAACGAGGCTGTAACACAATTATAATTACCTAGTCAAATATATACTGTATGAAGAAAATCAGCAAAAGCTGTTCAGTGGATTAAGCAAGCCATAAGCCACTAGCAAATTTTTGGAAGTAGCTTAGTTAATTATACGATTATACACATTTTTTCAAACACTTTTAAAAAGCAGTCTAACAAAGGTATAGGTTGATGAGTTTCGACGTTTGTTTCTTCCCCAGTCTTATACACAGTTTTCAGTGATTTTGGAAACTATATAGTTTTATGAGATAGGCAAAGGGTCCTGCCACATCTTTAGCTGCTATTTTCACACTTTTCCTGGGTACCATATTAACGCCAGTAGAATTCTTTGCCTTCATCACTAGTCATACATACCTTTTAATAAACTTGCTGAGCATTACACTTTTGATGTACGGGTGACTTCACTAGAGCTAGCTGGAAAATTACTCTCCATTTCGCAAAGGATTGAAGTGAGAAAATGACGGGCAAACTTCAGAGTCCGTCATTTCTAATTTTGGCGCCCGATTTTTTAGATTCTGTTTTAAGGGCATGGTTCGCAAGTTTCCACACAACTAAACTAAACTGAAGTGGATGTTGCATTTAGAGTCCTCAAGTAGGTTCTTTTCGAGGTTTTTACCAATTACTTCCTTTTTTGTTATTTTTCTATTATATTTTTTAATTCCAACTGCTATCTGTAACCTAAAACTTAGCAACTAAGGCTTTCTGAAAATAGGCCTAAAAATTGGAAAATTTGTCATCAAAAGTTTAAATTATACCTTAGAGCTACAGCTACTTAATACTTTTAGAATTATCGGATATGAAGGGGAAGGGTTATAACATATTATCAGCTTGTTTCCTTCCAAAAATGTTATGTTTAAAACTAAACTAGTTTTTTCATCGAGCCCGGCAAACAAATGAAATATTTAAACACCTGTTGATGGATTCAAAGAAAACGTTAAAGAAAGTGTTAATTTAAAAAGCAAGAGTAATCTTTAGCGATAGAACCTAAATTATCAGTGGATGAGAAACTTGGTTATGCAGGAAAAATTAGGTACTGAGATAAACAACTCTATACAGCTTACAGTCATCAAAAAAATTTATAAACATTTATATTTACCTAGTCAGATAAGGAAAATTGAATACATATAAAATTTTATAGGTTTATTATTAGTCGAGTGCAAAATGTGAAGATATGCTGCAAATAGAGAGAGAGATGGGAACAGGAAAATAGATAAAGTCAAAACCGAAGAATAACAAAATTTAAAGCTGCTAGGAAACCTATTCCAAGAGTTGCGTAAATCAAAACTTGAACAGCTAAAATTAACACCTTATAAACTGTCGATAGGTAGATCTGATTTAAAGGCATTATAAAACCTTATAAAATAATCGCAAATCTAGTTCTATCAAAAATATATAGCCGCGTTTTGTCTTTCTGAAATGAAAGGTAACGGCATAAACAGCAGCTTTCTGCTTGTTGCAATCGCAGTTTCGTATTTCCCTTATTTTTCTACATCCTTCACGCATCCCTTGTATAACATACTGACTTGATAAACACAAACTCTGTTGTTGTTGTTGCATAAGACAATTCGTAATTAAAATAGCATAATAGGCGTTCTCGCGATCGCTAAGTATAGTCGCGGTTATCCCCTCGCTCTGACCCCGCAATAATACTGCGTAACCCCTCAGGGTTTGTCGGCAAGGTAAATATTATTTTATATAATAGCCTGTCACGCACAGATGCGCTCACATTTTATAATATTTATGTAAATAGAGTAACACAATAAGCTGCCTATTTTAGGAACAGTCGCTTCTAATATATAAGTGTTGCGTATCAATAAAAAAGAACGATTAAATATAACGAGCAATTCGTATATTACGTTATATCACCATAGAACCATGTGCCTGGCGTTTGAAAACGTGAATGGTTGTAGTAGTAACAACAGGAAATACCATTTCATGCTGTACCTATTGACTACGCAGGTATGCAAATAATTTCCCCGCAGCAACGCAAATAACTTATTAAATGTTAACTCGTTAATAATAGGATACTGAATAGTCTGGCTATTTATAATGTCTAATCAAATGTATTTTGTCTTTTTAGGTAAGCTCCAGAACCCGTGTGATGGAAGTCTTTCCAGTGGTAAGGTTTTTTCTGCTCCTGCGATATGTTTTATCATGTGACATTTTTATCTGAGACTCCGGAAACGCTTTTTAATTGACAGTCACTTTTTTATCTGGGTATTTATTAAAACCAATGATATTCAAAGTCTACAAGCTGATAAATGTTTTGTTTTTTCTTTGGTTCGGTTGTTTGATTAGGTAATCGGTGCACAAGTTTGCCTCTTGCGTCAAATAAAATCTCGGAATGCATTACGAATAAATTATCATTCATTCACTTTAAAAAATAATTAGGTGACGCTTCATTTATTAACGGAACAGAATATTTGCATTGGTAATATGAACAAAATAGGTTTTTTCTTTAAACATTTTCGCATATTGTTAATAATAATTCCTGAATCAATTATTCAGTAAAAAAATGCGGAAAATAATAAAAATAAACATCTTAAACTGAAACGTTAGTTTAGTTTCTCTCGGGACTTTTATTCCTTAAATAATAATAATAATAATAATATTTATTTGGTTATTACATCGAATGTTTACACAAGGTCATTAACTACAAACTAGTTTGCTAGTAGAAATTCCTGGATAGAATAAAAGCTTTCTTCAACAAAATATGATTTAACTCGCTTTCTAAAAACCGTTGGGCTAAGTGATTTAATATTAGCAGGAAGTTTGTTATAAAACTTGGGTCCCCAAAAAGTAATACCACATCTAGGTTTAAAGGTGCGATGGAAATTAATATCTAGATTATCTTGGCTTCTCATCGACTTAGAATATTGAGTGCTACGCATTTGATAGCCCTCCAAGTTGCCCTGACGTACAACAAGGACTCTAGTATGTAACAGCACGGTACTGTCATAATTTTCATTTCATTAAAAGCTTCCCGGCAATCAGCAGTATACGGTAAATTATTTAAAATTCTTATAGCACGACGCTGGATTTTAAAAAGACGTTTTGCTGCTGAAGAATGTCCCCAAGCTAATATACCAAATGTCAATTTGGAATGTATATATGCGTGGTAAACTGAAAGTAAGATTTTGATGGAAATAACGCTCCGCAATGACTTTAGCAAGTAAATACTTTTGCAACATTTCCAACCGTGAAGACTAACAAGTGTTAGCGTATAATAGTAAAAACAAAGAAAATTGACTACATGTATTTTATGTACCGTTTATTAAAATTACGATAGAATGCATATGTCCACAGTAGTGTGGTGATATAAGAGGAAATTAAAGTAACATAATCGATACCACTTTTTACCTACTTAATTTACTTCCACATCCAACGGATGGCAAGTATTGCATCGCGAAAAAAATTCGCTTTAAAATGGTCGAAAACGCAAGAAAACAAAGTTTGAGCCAAAACAATTTTCTTGTCTGTGTGTCTGTGGTTTTGTTTGTATACACGATAACTTTCGAAAGACTTAATATATGAACTTGAAATTTGGCAAACATATAAATCTCTACTACCCAGAGCGACTTATTGTTTGTGAAGTAAGTACGGTATCGGGAAGGGGGCAAAATTGGGGGATAACTACCCTTTTTGCAAATTTTTATTTTTTTATATTTTTTTCGTTTTAGTATGTGATTAGTAGTATAACTGCGAGTATTATTCATTCTTATAAATTTTCGGTGAAGCAAACTGTTTAGAAGATATTAGCAAAAAAGCGTCACTTAAAGAAAACGGTTTTTCCTAAATATATCCGAATATACTTAATATATTCAAAAAATGAAAATTCCATCAGATAGGAAATAAAATTTCTCACAAAAAGTGTCTTAGAAAATTTATTCAAAATTTTGACATTTTTGAAATATTTCCAAAAAACCTATTTTGGTCCCTGCTCGTACGATTTTTTTTTAATTTTGGTGTTATATATAAAATCAAATTTCTGATCAGAAAGCACTCTTGTAATTTTTTTGCTAAGTTAATATTTTTTTAGTTATTTGGAAAAAACGATTTTAGAATTTATATATTTTTGCTAATATCACGAGGAAAATGTGTAGAGAGACAAAATGCTCAAAATCTGATTACTGATCGTATAGCATAAGACAATTAGATGTGGAAGTATGGATTCAATTTGCAGCGGTTTTTTAAATAGGGAAGGAAGGTAGAGTAATACCTCATTTTGAAGATCTTTCTGAAAATGCTTAGAAATAAAAACGATAAAATTTTCTTAATTTTAATTAAAATTTGTTTTGGAAATCACACAATTTTTCCAAATGTCTTCCATCAATCTCCATATAATTTTTTTTACAAAAAATATAACATTTTCTATTTAATCCCAAAACTAGATGTTTAATAACAGGCATCCACACTAAACTAAAATATGCATTAGTTATGAGGTCTTCTATTCTTGATGTGTTATCCTGTAACTGCGAATTACATTTTCCGTTTGCTCCACTTTCACTACCATTGACAGTAACGACTCGTAGTAATTAATTATTTCGAAATCCCATTGAAGTTACACATAAGTCTGATTTTGTGGTTACGTGTGACAGTTTGCGAAATAACTTCGATTGTGTATCAGACGTGGCTCACACTTTACCTTCACCTAGCGGTGATAGCGCTAATGTTTGTGTATTGTTATTGGCGTTCGTTAAGATAAATATTTGGTGAAAAAACGCTAAACAATCGTAATTTACCTTGGTTAACCTTGCACGCTAGCGAAACTCGACTGCTATCATGCGGTGGCACTTCAAAGTTTCGGGAATTAGAATTTCGCCACACGTGGCAATTTTTACGCCGGTATCATTTATTGCAAAACCTTGGAGCAAAAATTGGCGGATTCTTTATCATCGTTTTTAGTAGTACACTTTAGATATAGCAAAGTATAGGCCCATAATCACATGTTCAGGTGTTAAGCAGATCCTTTGACTTTTGACTGTTTAATTTACTACTCGCGTAATAAAAGTCTTTATTTGCTTTGTAACACAATATTTTGGAAATAATCCAGTTGAAATTTCATTTGTATTGTATCGTGTTTCAAATTTAATTACCATATGACTATTCGCAATGTTTACAGATGGCATGAAATTAAAATCCGACAAAGAGCTCGGTGATATAATTTGGCAATTAAAGTGCAGATAATTCGAAATGGGTCAATAAGACACATAACCTTAAACATGACATCGGTCCTTTAACTTGCTGACATTTCGATATTAAGAAATCGTTCCAGACATTCTCTGTGACCGTGGGTGTTTCATCCTGCATTGTTTGTGGGGTGGCGGATTTCTTTTGCGTATCTCTTGCAATATTTGCGTTTTCCATTTATTTAATTCCACAGCGTCTCATATCCAGCTCAGGCTGCTTGTTTACAGAAGGAATCTCCGAAATTAATTTCGCCGCCCGCCTTTTTGCTCGAAATTAAAAACACGCCGTGTAAGAGTGAGCAAATTCCTTGCATAATACGAAACTCTCCACTTTTCCACGTTGATGGCGATATTGAAACAATTAGAAAGATCACGATTACGACGCTCTACTTAACGGGATAGAAACCGGGCCTAGCCAGCATGACCGTCGAAGTGAACTTCTGATTTAATATAATTGTAATTCCGCATTTTATACTTATCGAAACAGACGAATTGGGAAATTTAAATGCAGGCATGCTAAAATAAGTATAGTGAAATCTCTCTTCAGCCGACAGTGGCAGTTCTGATAGAAATCTCCTTATAGGAACCTGTGCGTTTAAAAGAAATGCGATTTCATACCGTTATTACGATAAACGTATTCAACTTTTGTAACAAAATATTATAGAATCATCATCAAACAGTTAGTTCTACAGTACTTTTACTTTAAAACACTTCCGTGTCTTCAGTTAACTCATATGTCCACATCAGAAAAGTCATCAACATTAATATTTGCAGTGCCTAATACTTGTGATGCAATAAAGACAATTCGCTTCACGACGCGTTTTGCTCAAATCTCACCTTAACAAAACAGTTGTCATGAATCGTTTCCTTGGAAACCGTTATCCTAAGAGTTATTAAGACTGGGATGCTGGAAAGAGTGGAAAGCTTCTTCCTAGATAACGGTTGGAATAGACACACCTATTTTTAAAAACATATTGTCACTCGAAAACTGAATATTTAGAGATAAATAAATGCTTATCTATTAAGTAAACGTACTTAATATCTTTTGCAGAAATAATTGCTAATTTAGATTATTTTTGAATTTTAGTTCTTGTACCACTTAGTTTAAACATATGAAATAGCTTATGAGAAAATGACGACCAAGAGCTTCCCAAAAAGACAGTCACTAGCTTTCCAAGAAGGCTATTTTCTAATACGGTATAGTGATTATTGAGTGGTGCCGTGTTTGTAAAAATAGGAGGTTTTCTTTCTATCCTATCTCAGATGGATCTTTCCACTCTCCACTATCCCAGTCTGACAGGCTGACTCAGATATATCAATTTTTGTTAAAATGTCGTCAAAGACAAACATTCCTTATAATGCCTTGGTCTAAAACGGTTGGGACACATCGATGTGCATGTGGGCGGAAGATAAGTTATCTTAACGTTTTTTTAATCCATTATGTATGATATGAGCAGGTGTTATTAAAAGCAACAGAACACTTTCTGTTTCCGTCTTTTTTCTGACTGGATTTCCACCAAGTTACTGAAATCAACGTTTTTAAACGGTCTGGATTTTTTTGCTTTGTGTTTTTATTTGGGAGAGCGCGAATAAATAAAGTCGTATCATCTGGGTTATAAATGCGACTCGCAGAATAGTTCTTCAGGAATTGTTAGTTTGCACACTAAAACCTTTGTAACCCCTATGGTTGTTGTTTTATTTCTTTATAAAGGCCCGTACATTTGTATCTAGGTTAACATAAAGATATGTATATAATAGTACCTGATACTGGAATTCATTTGCTTTTGGCTGGGAATCATTCGTAACAAACTAGTTAAATAATGTAACATTAAGCTGCTACCTCTTCCTTTTTTTCTTTTTTTTTACAATATATGTTCTCGTACTAACTTGAATCCACGCATACCCGACTTGTCTTTTTGGTAATACCAGTTATTTTTTGCTTTAAATTTGCAACATTAAGTTTTGTAGCCATTTTACATGCCCCGGGCTTTTCTACAATGCACATAGTAGAAATTATTCGGGAATTTTTCGAATTATTACCACCCTCCACTATAAAAACATCTTTCTCATTTGTACGATAAACCGATATGACCTGCCTGTGTCCGTCTAAAAATCAGCTGTTCTTATGGGATGCAAACGGAACCTGGCAGAAAAATCCATATAAGAAGGAGTTGTAGGTGAAAACTGAAAACTGTGATTTTTAACGACTAGGAATTCGATCTTTTATCTCGTAGTAGTAGTGGCCACTTCATTTGCGCGAGGAAAATACAAACATAACGGTAAAGTACTTTTAAAAAAGACCATATACATACTAGTACTCTAGAGGCTTCGGATAAAATAGCAAGGCAATATATAATCAAATAATATTTACCATGAAGGAAGTCAATGCTTTGAACATAATCATATTTAAAACAACGCCTAAGTCTGAAGAACTCTAGTGTAGTTGTAATCCTTTGCTAATTTTCCTTCACTTTAGGATAGCTAAGTGGATTTTCAAACTAGAATTTCATAGCCTCTGGAAAGGCGGAATAATTTTACGCGTGCAGGGTTATCACTTTAAATAGTGTGTAGGTAATTGTTATTAAGTTTCATTAGAATATAAATCAGATTCATAAAGAAATTCAGATCCATTATGAATAATCATGATTTCATGATCGAATTTGATTTTGTCTAAGTAGAGAACAATAGAATGCGAAACAAGTGCATATAACAATTAATACAACCATTTGAAGTTTCTAAGAAGAGTAACGAATACAATTGATGGAGTTGATTTGTTACAGCACATATAGGAACTTCGCGAGTATATTTTGCTGCAAAACAAATTTATCTATATTCTGTTGCGGACAAGTTGGATAGTATCTTTTTTTTAAAGCGAAGAACGGTTGAATTGATGGCTTGTACTGTGATAATCATAACCAACAATATAGAGAATGATGAGCGCTATTTAGAAAATAATTTGGTGTTCCAACAAAATTTAATTCCTTCGCATTATATAGTGCGTGTCAGGCAGTATTTAGACAGTATTCTTGACAGATGCATGGATTCGACAGCGAGGTATTATCTAATAGCCAGATTTTTCTTCTTTATAAATCTTGAAGAGTTTAATTAATTTATGCAAGTAGAATTTATCGAGGATTTACAAGAATGTTTGGCCAACGAATGTTCTGAAATTGCTCCAGAAATGCTGCAGAATTTTAATCTCCGTTATGTTACAGTAACCTATTTTGAACATTTAATAAAKTGGTACTAGAGTTTCAACATTTAATTTCTTACAATTTTTTAGGCATTTAACAAAACAAAAAACACCTTTAGAAAGAGTTATAACTTTTTGACTAACATTCATTCTCACGGTAGAAGTGAACTTATTGATTGATTAAACAGCATACAGTAGGCATTTCTGCCGCTCCCGGTTATACAGCTGAGCCGGCTAAATCTACTGTGGGTTGGAGGGGTACAGACTTTTGCCAGTGAACTGCCACATAGCGCATGATACAAGAAGCTTAGAATTGGAATGGGGAAATTTTCAGGATACATCCAACTAGTGGATGCTTTCCTTAGATGCTTCTTTGTTTGATAGTGGCTTATTTCGGCTTCATTATTTTTCCTAKAATGAGCTGCTGTCTGGAATTGTGTACATGTTTTTTTTTGTTTTCTTKTCTTTTACAATTTCCGACTACTGTGCTTTGATTATATTTGATTTTGCTATGATTACCTCCAGGGTTCTTTTCCAAGTATAAGCATGGTTTCCTAGTTTGAGGTACCAGGCGTTCATTTTGTAGTACATGGTTCTGCGCTTTCCTTTGGATATATCCCCGATATTTCATTACGTAAGTTTCTGCTCTTTTTGTGATGGTCCTTCCATCCAGAAGTTCTGTTATCAACCTTTTCACGGTTTTTTCAACAGCACGACCGTATTTGTGTGATATTCTTTCTGCATTTTTCAGGATCTATTAGCTTTAGCAGTAACGGTATGTCATAATGGTCTCCAATCCGGATTTGTTTTTTTACCGATAGCAGTATAGCTTGTTTCACTCTATGATGCGCAGTTTTTGGCCACTCTGACTGTTTCTCCGCAGCTGAGAGTGCTGATTATATAAGTTCCAATATACTTCATTTTGTTTATCATTATTGTTATATTTCGCTCCCTAGTTTGTATACGCTACCTGTCATTAATATTTCTTGACTAAAGGGATGCCTAATCCTACGGTGGTTTCAAAGGTAAAGGGTATATTGTTTTTTTGTAAAGAACATAACTGTTTGGAAAAAATAACCTTTCCGAATAAACAAATATAAATTAATGCCCCAACGCGATTTGTTTTATGTTTCTAAAGTTCATGAATTCATTTATTACCTATATTGCTGTAGGCTGATAAAAATGGTTATCACATTACATTACCAAAAGTCGAACAACAACAATGCTTCTGTAATCATTCCCACCCACTTCATAAAAAACCTGCCCGGTTTCGAAATACTTATCAGCCGTAACACCAATAAAACAAATGGCGCAACTGTGTAAAGAAACAGGTAACGCCTGCATCTCACATCCTAGTAAGCTGTGTGCAAGAGTATTTGCATGGCAAATATACTTAGCTGATGGATAAACATAGGATAAGGGCGGGATGGATTGATTAACCTCTCCCTGAAAAATCGCCAGCTCGCTATTTAATAAGGTCCGCTCCTCGTTTCGCCAGGACAAGTGTTTCCTGTATTTTATCGAATGTTGACTTTTAACATTGAGCAAGCCGAATTCGCTCTTGCCTCAGTTTAAAAGGGTGGAGATAACGAAGTTTGCGGTAACAATATTTATCTGGGAATTACGAATCGCACCGAGAAACCGTGTCAAGTGCAGGGAAGAGACCCGATTTTCTCGTTCCGCAGTACGTAGTCGCTTATCACCGAGTTTAATGGGCGAGACTAATCTTTATTCTGATTTCGATGCCTCGTTTGGTTTGGTCTGCAAAGTGGTTCTGCGGAAAATTGGGCTGGAGTGGCGCATCACGAAACATCTGGATTTTTTCACTTTACCAATTCATAAAATGAGCCGTTTTATGTTTCTGTTGTAATTGTATATGTCATACATACACGTAATGTCCTAAATTTTAATATGATTGGCTTCTGCTTAAGAGATTTTCACAATTATTAAAAAAAATTGTCTAGTAAATATGCATAAATAAACTTATTAGTTATACTTGTCTGACAAAACATCGAAACTTCAGAAGTTAAACCATTGTTATTTTAAATTTTGACAATAATTCCACGATTTCTTACTGTTGTATATACCAGTGGCCTTAATACCTTAAACTACGTTACGAGTTTCGAGTTAAATTCTGTATACTATTATTGTGTTAAACAAAAATTAAACAACCCCATACTATAGTAATTTGGAGCTGACTGTTTAACAACTATATTTTTAAGAAATCTTTGCATTTCGCGGAATCATGAAGAAGTCTCAGTTTATGCAGGAAAAAACGTTGTTTTTCATATCACGACACCCATATAGAAGATTAAACTATTAACAATTTTATCATTTTTAATGTGCCTAATTTCCTGTGATTTTTCACTAGACAAAACATATTCTTTACGTTTATACTGTTTGCCGATAAAGTTGTTTTTGTGAAGAGAGGTTGCATCAACGTGATTATATATAGTTATTCGTTGCTTATATTGACTTACTACACAAATTGTTTGCTCTTAGTGACATAAATGTTAGTAGGTGTTTGCTGTTTCTTATTGCACGTTTATGAGTCATTTTCATGTTATGATGATTAACTTTGCTGTTTTTAATTAAAATAATGTGCTGTTTTACAAGATTTCGTAAAATTTCTGGGCTGATTTTGTAATTTCCTGATGGAACAAGTTGTGCTTATGTCACATATATATGTTATCTTTTATTTCGATACTAGCCTTTAAAGATATTTTAACATGTCCAGTATTTCCAGTACCTATTCCGTATCGTTCTTATAGAATGATGTTCATGAAATACTTTTTCGATTGGCAAACGAGATGTTCGATGATAAAATTATATTGTGCGCACATGGATGCCGTAAAAACCAAACCTGCAGAAACGTTATGCGCCTGAATTGATATTTTTACTCATTGTGATCAATATCTATGCAATCTACTTAATAAAATTCAGTTTTTTTCATATCTAAGAATGATCCAGAATGAATAGTTTTTTACTTAAGCAAAGTCAGTTATACTTATTATTCTTATATAATTGTATAATCGCAGGCATAAATCAAGCTGTATGTAACTAATTCGGCGCAGTTTGAACTGCACGCAACAAGTGTTTTTGATAAAATAACTTTGTCATCAAAGGGGGCTTTAAATTTCCCCATTGTCGAACATATCTATTTCTTCTTGGTTACAAATAAATCCATAACAATGGAATTAATTCGGTTAACTGCTGTAATTCGGATTTTTGGTTAAAGGATAATGAAACCTGTTATGAAGTACGAATCGATCATTGCCTATATAAAGTGGTCTTTCCTAAAAGGAATTAGATCCTGTTCTTTATATACTATGGTGCCTGATTCATTCGTAAACAATCAAGTTACCACTATCATTCATCACTTGGATGAAAGTATGCTTAAGGAGCTACAAACCTAGTTATTTCGAAGTAGAAAATATCTAACGCTTATGGTTCATCATTCAGCGTATATTTGCAAAGAATCATTAGCATCTTATACTTACTGAAATGCAGTGAACTTTCATTAAAATAATTTGATTGATTTTAAAACCCGTAAGCAATAACACAGTGACGGATTGTAAATAAGAAGTACATCTTCTTTAAAAGATCAAAGGAGGAATCAMAATAATAATAATAATTAGGGTGGTTAATAAAATGAAAATAAACTTCTCTCTTCWCGATTCTGAATTATCAACATTCTCACTTTCTTCTGCTATTTAGATGAGACGCTGCTGTTAGATATAATATCTGTATCGTTGAGCAGMTTCTGTTTTAACCATATGTGATCTTAMTCCATATGCATATTATAGACACATCTGTTCAATTAGCAGTACATTTCCTTATATCATTTTCTTCCATTTGATGGGCTACGAGCTCGACAAGATTATTTTCCTGTTCCAGATTTAACAGTTTCCTCAACTGTTGGACGCTGCTACAAAGTGCAACACCACACATAATGCTGCAGTATCTTTCATCGTAGTGTAATAGCGTTGTCTGCTTTCAGGCAACGGTAATAGCTTTATTTTACTAGTTTTATAATTTGAAATTCTAAAACCAAAAAAAGCGTTCGCAATAAGGTATTTTTAGCATATGTGCTTTAAAGGTCACTAAGCAATAACTAATAGGGTTTGGCAGAGAAGTCATATTTATTAAAATACCAAATTATAATACATCCACTAAACTAAACTAAATGCCAAGTATTTATTTCAAATAAGCATTTGATATTAGAATTGCTCCTTAGAACTGCATTTCGCTGGATACGCGTACATCAATGAAATTCAATGGCGCTAATGATACAACCTTATCTTGTTCAAACGAACATGCTTGGTTGAGGATTCGGTCTAGAAACCTCTGTTTTGGTCTCTGTTGACTTTTCAATATAGCCAGCAGCTGTACCTAGTAAATTATTTCCAAACAACTTGATGTTTGAGTTCGTCGACTGTCCATTGGCCAATATTGTTGTCTTTAAATGCATGTCCAGAATATTTGTCTACATGTGGTAATATCAAGTAACCTGTGATGAAAGGGGGACACCTTCAGACTCTATCCGGCCGTCGGTTTTCAAAACAAGTAGGTATTTTCGGACGCATGAATTATGTATTTCCTCTTCAGTGAGAACAAGGAAATCTTAAGGTTCGTATCCTTCATCTGTTGCTATCGTAATTCTTATTACGGTTTGCAGCTTAAAATAAACACATCCAAGAGCGGAAGACTTATCGAAGCAAATTTTAATCCCTTCATCAATGGCGACTCCACCATAATTGCTCTTGAGCACTAGCTCTTGCGTTATCTTCGCCGTTTTGGTACTTTCAGCGGCCCAATTTGTCAGTAGGCCGTGCTGCAGCTCGCGCCCGCTGAACTTGAGAATTCCGATGCGGTCTCGCTCCATATCGGCGGTAGCGCGATAACAATGGGAAAGTGAGCCGCACAGCTTCATCCATTTAGATAAGTGGCCTCTCTCGCTTGCAGCAGCCCGCCCACACGGAAGCTGCTGTTTGTTTACAATAATTCAGCATTAGACGCTGCTAAACGCTATCTAATTCAGTATCTAACGCGCGCGACGCACACATTGACCTAACACAACATCGGGGCCCAAACGGCGCACGATTCCAAATGAAAGTGAGAAGATCCGGCCGAGCGGCGTCGAACGAGCCCGACCGCCGCACAGTAGTATCTGAGTCAGTAGGACAGAGTAGGCTAGTCCATGGGATCCGTTGTGGCAGGCTGGACGTTCAGCACACGCACCCGGTCATCAAGTGACAGTTGATCGTGTCTCTCGTGTTTTCATCCAGTGTGCTCTGTGCTATCTTGTGCCGTAATGGATTCTGTACTTTGTTAGTTATGATCCTCCAGCATCTGCCGACGAATCCGGAATCACCTCGCAGCATGTTGCTCCAAGGGTACTCTGCGCCCTCTCCGGCGAGGAGCCGGTCCGTGGACACTGTTAAGGACGAGAAGGACTCCA
This sequence comes from Rhyzopertha dominica, assembly GCA_025024175.1. Taxonomy (NCBI): domain Eukaryota; kingdom Metazoa; phylum Arthropoda; class Insecta; order Coleoptera; family Bostrichidae; genus Rhyzopertha; species Rhyzopertha dominica. The sequence continues at coordinate 13,975,367 of QCXZ01000137.1, forward strand.
TAAGCGAAGACTGTAACGAGTGTATGCCGCTTGACTTGAGTGTTAACGCGGGACGATTGAGTCCGGGGCTCCGGGACTCCGGTACCGAGAGTGATGACTCCGGGGGCAGGTGCACCCCTGAAGGTGGAGACTGCAAGGCATACAAGAAGAGTCTGATGAAGAGATATTGTAAGTGTGGATCTTTATTTTTGGAAAGCGACGCGACTTTATTGGGTCCGACGTTTTTATTAGCACGGTTTTTAATTGCCCATTTCCTCCATCAATAAGCGTCTCTTCACCTACACGATTTTACTTTTTATTTTATGTTTCCACCGGTTCGTTCAGGACGCGGGTTTATCAAAGAAAATTTACTTGTTTGTGTTAATACATATTTAATATTTACATAATTATTGGTCGTAATGTGTTTATATTTAAATACGCGGTAATTAAGCGAAACTGCCTCGGTCTACACGTGTCTCGTGATTTCCTTTTTTCTATGGGCCTCGAGCTGTAAACATCAATTTACGTAGGTTTGGCCTGTGCCAAAATGTTATTGTTTCCTGTTATTCGAACAGCTCAGACAATGCTCGTCTTTCTTTAATGTTAAACGCGTTCTCCACATTACTCGACATTATTTGTTAACGTTTTCCGAAGGAGGAATATATTTGATTTTAAGAAGGATTGTATAATTTAACCACTGAATACACATACAGGTAAACTCAAAATTATCTCGATGTATTTAATAGTAAACTAAGCATCGAGAAGCTAATGATGAATTTCCTTTCGGTCCATTTGCGACTTTAAATTTCAGTTTCTTTAATCTTCATCGTTCTATATTTGTCTTCGCTTCTTTCATTTGACACAATCACTTTTTCATGAGATTTCTTTAATTTAAACCAAAAGTATTTTCCTGGCTTTTGCGTTATTGGCGGAATCAAAGGCATACCAAATATTGAAAAGAAGACAAAGCGGATATTTAATTCTCCTATTTTTGGAAACCTTCAAGTTTGTTTATAGCAGAACAAATGAATCAAAACGCTTCCTGTTGCCCGACTCCAGTGATCGCCGCCGCCGAACTTGTGCGCAGTAACTTCGGCTATCCTGAGATTACGTAAGGTGGAATCGCAAATGTTTATGAGATTTATGTTAATTAACCTTGAACGAAGGTGGACACACGCAGCTTCCTCCGCGGCCGCCGAAATCGCGATTTTTTCCCGAGAAACTTTTTTTCGAGGTCGGCCCGTGGAAATGTCGCGTGCGGTCGTTGATCAGGAAGTGGCGGCCTTCGATTTCGTACATTTCGCTAATAGACGGTATCTAGTGTGTGTGCGAACTGCGATGGTGAGGCACCGTCTGTTAAACGTCAACAGGCGGGTGCGTGACCTCTTCAGGGACAAATTATCGCACATCGCACTCACTTTGCTTGCTGGCATCCGTTTCTGCTTCTGGAGGTTCGCTAATTCGCTGCCACTTTTATTACTCGCGGTTTCCTTCGGAATACATAATCAGCTGCTCCGGTGTTCGCCTGCTTGACTTGCTTGGCAAAGGAAAGCGGAATTTCTGACATAAAGATTTAAAAATTCCATAAGCACCGTCATTCCGGTATATTCTTCGAGCTATATCTTCCTCAATACCCATCCAATGTTGCTGCTTCGACTATACTCATGTTGGACGTTGCTTTCAGCATTGTAAAACCTTTGGCGTTATATCAGCATTGTGTAGAATTTTCCGATCATGGTCCGCTATTTTATCGCGACGCTGGTAAGAATGCGTTGTTTCAACTAGAAACTAAAAAACAACCAATGATGCTAGCATCTCACGTTTGATTGTTACTTAAAAGCTCTAAACCATACCTACCTTGCAATGATCTTTAAGTTAATCTAGTGAATTTCCTTCTTTCTCGGGATAACGCCATAGAAGCATCCTTTCTCATTAGGTAGCATTAGTATTTTAGTATTTTTCCAGCCACTATCAATTATGAATCGAATCGCTGTTGTTTCGCGTATTCCAACTGTCTAGCGCTCTTTCACTATGTTTGACGTAAGAAATGTTTCGCTTTCCATGATAGTAGTTCACGCTGACCCAAGCTTCATCCAGTGGTACGATGTGTTCCGATTTTCCGATCTTCTTAGATGAAGTGCTGGGTTATTTATGCTGTTTTCGATGTTTAGGCGTTGGCGGCTTGATGAATTTTCTTTGCTTCACATTCTAAAAATCAGTCGTCTTTCAAAATTTTAGTCGGAAGCGCCGAGAAGGAAAGTTTTCTGTTTGGAAGGGATCATTCTTCTTTTTGCATCAAAACTGGTTTCAATTTCATCGCTTTTTAAGCGAGTGTGGATACACCTTCACGTTAGTTTCTGTTTCTGGCGATTATAGCGTTGGTATTTTTTTGGCAGATACCTTAGTTTCTTTTTGTCGCATATTGTACCTGTAATAATTTTTTTTGTTTTGTGCTAGTGTTTCCCAAAAAAAGCCTCTTCATTAAATTTTCCATATTTCGCTCAAAATCTTTTTTTTCCGATGCAAATTATAAATTACATTCTTTTGTATTTGCTATATTATTCTAGAATATATTTCTACAGATTTGGTAAAATATTTGAAAAATAATGGGCATGTAGGAAATTGACCATTATTCTTAATATATATATATATATATATATATATTATATATATATATACCTACTATGCTATCAGACGCATCAGTATCGTATTCTACTTCTAAGCCGAGAAGCATTGATTAGATTTAAATTTAAATAAATCTAAATTAATTCTATTTGGTATGACGTCAAACAGTACAGCACACTACTTTTTCAAACGTATTACAGTGTACCGAAACACTTTGGCTATGCCTTATGTTTTAACCAACACTATTGTGAAGTAATATGGAGGAGTAAGCTTATTTGAGAAGACTCACTTTTTTTGTTTTCTAGGTAGAGTATTTGGAAGACACTTCTGTACATCTCAGATTATAGAAGAACTTTAAATACAGAAGTTGTAGATAATTTGAGTTGGTTATGCTAGCTGCAATTCCACATATTTTCTTCTGCCGATTTGTGTTAAATATATCGACTATCACTAGTTAAAAATGATGGCATTTAAACATACGAAAATGATGTTACATCTAAGGTTTCATCTTTGTATACAGCTTTAAATTAATTAGTTGGGTTGAGAAATACAACTATATCGGGCCAAGTTATTGTAAAACCTTTTAAATATTCACTAAGAAGGCTAAGGACAGTCTGGGGGGTGTATTATTTCGATGCTCTACGTTTACATCAAAATTACATAATTAATCATTCCAAATACAGAATATTGCCACGTCAAACTGGAATAGGCTTTAAAAATACCGTTTCATTTAACACTATACTTTTTCTTACTTTTATTCTAGCAAAATTGAAGTTTACTATTTTGTTTGCAACTTTGGAAATGTACCGTAAGTGCATAGATGGTATTAGCACTATTCAGTCTGTAAAACAATATTATCTTCAAGAGTATCTACTTATCATACAATAAAAACATTGCCAATTGCATAAGATCTTTACTCTTTTTGTATAGTTCAAGCCTAGGAATGAATGTTAGGCATACAGTCTTTAAACTCAATTTAACATGATTTATACTGTTGGTATATTCTCCTGGCATTGTGATTGTATCTGTGTCAGAATAAATTTCATGTGTTGATTTGTAAAAGCGACCATTTAATAATATTAATTGGAATGTTTTTATCGGCCGTCGTAACTTTCAGAGCATTTGGCATTAGTAACAGTTTTTCCGTCAATTTTATTAAAAATATCATTTCCACTTAATTGTCTGCCAATTCCTGTGCAGCTCCATCCAAAATAAAACAACTAATCCCCATTGGCATGTGTTGGAACCAATTGGGCGATTTAAATTTTAAACGAACGGCCATGTATTTACGTAATATCGAATGTGTGTAAAACGAGGTAGAACATCGTCTCTGTGTTGTCTGAGTAAACCTCGCGGAAAATTAACTATCACCGTCGCCCTTCACCCACATACAATTTTTGCACACACATACGCCCGTTATCTCCGCACAAAACACACACATTTCATAATTATCAAAACATGCGTCGCTATCGTTCGAATGTGGAACACCGTGCCCACCACCGCGCCGTCGGTTTAGAAAACAATTTCTTCGCTTTCTTCAGTTTTCCCATCATTTCTCCAACGGTGAAATCAGTTTTATCATTTTTGCACCATAAAATCACGGGCCCGCACCTCGGTTTCTGACCCAGTTCCGTGCGGTACCGTTAGAACTCACCCTCGACAGGTAGTCGGCCCAAGGGGTCCCGTTAAGAAAAAAACGGGCTCTTTCGGGGCGGCTTTAATTTTTATTGGAATCGAATTTTTGGTGAATTTTTTGCGGGAGTTTTTTGTGCTGACCTGCTGCTTTGGGGTGAAATCTCCAGATTGTTATGTAGGGGGCGGGATACCCGTTCTTTTAGGGGAACCGGTTTATATCGGCAGGGTTAAAAGCAGCATCTGCTGAGTTCTGCGATTGCAAAGATAGCTGACCTAAATAATAGCGCTGTGTCAAAAAATAAGGTGAATTACTTATTTAAAATTCGTAGGTACTATGAAAGCATATAGTTATTCTTTGTCCTTGATATCTATGCATATATATTCAATTGCTGCAGAGCTTCTAGTGTTTCTGTCTTTTTGCTTGCGGAATGTTTGGCGACAAAAAATATTTATAGGTTGTACAAAGGCTTTAAAGAAAACTTTGAGGACTAACAGCGTCCCGGACGACCATCAACATCAACTGATGTCCAATACGGTAATCAAATCAAAGATCTTGTGCTCTAAAACCGTCTATAAACAACGAAAGGCGTTGTTGATACTGCTAGCATTGCAAAAGTTTCTGCAAATACTGTTTTGAAAAAATGTATTATGGCTTCAAGCGTCAATTCTCGTTTGGATCCAAAAACGCTGAACCTTTTGGAAGAAAAGCGTCGCGTTGACTCTGTTGACGTCATGAAGCGCATACTTACTGGAGACGAGATTTGGATCAGGCGATCAGTCGAGTGATTATCCACAAAAGCTGAACCAAGACCGAAGAAACCTCGCCAAAGTCATTTATATATCAAGGTCATCTTGACAGTTTTCTTTAGTTACCGTGGCCAAATTGTTAACAAAAAATTTGGATAAACAATTCTTGGTTTGGTTGGTTCGTTCAGCAACCACCGTATTTTCCTGATTTAGCACCGGATGACTTTTGGCTATCGCTTACAATCAAAAGTCAAATTGGCGAAAGCTTCGAATTCCATACGGGAAAAGGATTTAACACACTTATTCGGGAGCTGGAATGAACGCTAGCTTAAGTGCATTGCACCTGGTGCGGATTACTTTGAAAACGACTAAGTTGCTTTGAAATTGTATTTATATGTGGGAATACGATATATTTCGAATTGCGAAGGTGAGAGCATGGAATGCGTTCCAACAAGGACCGAAGAAAAAACCGATTACCGTATGTGTAAGAAGGCTCTCCGTATCTAAATCTGAATAGAAAGGAAAAGGAAATTCCAGCAATTAAGTCGATTTTTTGTGTGGCGAGAACGAGTTTTGAAGTCATAGTTACCGGACTACTTATGAAACATTGTTCCACGCGCCTCGCCGTTGAGTTCCCGGTCAATGACGCTACTTTCAATGTTTTTAGCGTTCGCATACTATCACCCGGTGCATTCTGGAGTGCAGGCGATAAAAGCATGAGCAGATTTGCATTGATCGAGAACGATAGCCGTCATTAACTTTTACGACGCTCCAGTCGTATAGTTTTATACATAGAATTGCGTCCGAATGAACAAGTTCAAGGTTTTGGTTTTCACGTAACATGGGAAACATATAATCGCAACACACGTGTTTCCGGTTATCCAAAATTGGTGTGAAAGGTCTCTTTATGGCATTCAAGATTCTATGTGTATAGGGGCTATATACCGTCTTTGGTATTCATATTATATTCCGAGCAGGTAGTTGTTGCCCTGTTATTAGTGGCTACAAAAAGTCGGACCCCTAACCCTTTCCGAAGGAATTCAAGCATTTGATGTAGTGGACTATTAATCTCTGTCCGATTTTCTACGTATACTCCACAGGAAATGCGACAGCCGTGAATGGTTTGTTTACAATATTCCAGATAAAACTTGTTTGATTGTTACAACACCCAGCTATAGTATCTATGACTAATTTTATCACCTCTCAATTATTTCGCAGATTACTTTGATACAGGCGCCTCTTCTTATCATCGGGCGATAAAACGCCTTTTCTTTGTAAATCCTCCCCCAACCCGTCGGATAGCGGCGAAAACAACTGTAAACACGCAGCCCTCGATGCTTTTTTTGTGTCGGGTCGGACTTTCTCCAGACAGATGTTTGAAGGGTGCGGAGAAAGGGACACCCCACGGTTTAGACCTGCCGAAGTCAATTTGGTCCGCTACACCCTCTTGTTCCGTTGTATAGTAGGTCATGGACAGAGTACGGCCTTTCCTAACATCGATCCAATCATTTATTCAGCGATGGGTTGAAACCTGTTTTTCTGCGTAAAAAGGCAGAGGAAATTTATAAAAATTAATCTATTTGACCGCATCGGTTCTCTTATAAAGTCTACGTGCCAAATACAACACGATTTTTGAGGAAGCAAACCTAACCATGGCCGTCACGATATCAAACAGACGCAAGATGTTATTTTAGATATCTACTTATAAGCTAGTATATATATATATATAGTATATATATAAGCTAGTATTTAGAGAACCCCCTCTTTGGAAGGTTAAGGTTAAATTCTCCGTGTATATTGCAATCGTTTTGTCCCCAGTAAAGATATTCATCAGAACTTCAGGTTCAGACAAGTCAGATCTTTTACGATTTCGCATAAGGGTACAAAACTATTGTTTATCCTGTTACGAATAGACGAAAGTGTGACAATTAAACATTTAGGTTTCACTGATACCGATGCAACAGGTAGGGGTGGGATGAATGTCACGTTGCATCATCATCGCTTACTAATTGGATTCAGGTATCTAACTTCGCGCCCACACATTCTCGCTAAATCATTACGAGACCGGCAAGTGTTGACATTCCATTTTTCATCGGCGAAAAACAATGTAAAAAAGCTATTTACGCACCGACTTTTATAATTACACCTCGTACACGTGCGTACGTCCCCCTTTAAATAAAGCGATGATGGTATGCACGCGACGTTTCGTATCGATTACGTAACAGAATCTTCATTGAACGAAAGTGGACGGCGCGGGTACACAACGTATCTCGTTTGGACCGCGTGTGACCTCTGCGACAAGCGGATGGGTTAATTAAATTTATTTTTCCCGCGATTTGATACAGCCGGACTTCGGAACTGGATGAATCTGCAACCTCAGCTGGAAGCTGCAGGAGATGCTGGCTTTGAAACGTAAACAGGAGTGTTTACGTAGAACGACAACAGTTATGCAGTTGAAATTATGTAATTTCATTTGAGCAGTGCTAAGCAAAGCGCGGAGCGGAATGTTTTATGAATGGAATTTTTGCGCTGCGATAATTGCTGCGGATTTTTTTGCTTCGATATAAAACGCAGTGTGGAAAATAATATTCAGGCATTTCAATACCGCGAAAGCATTTTCTTGTTTGATTCATTTGGCACCTCATTTACTATCGGGCATAAAATCAGCTCAAATTTCGCCTTGGTTCAGATAAAGTCGAAATAGCTTATCGCGTCGGCAAATGAACTACTCAAAGTAGATCGTTATGTCAGTATGCCGTTACAAAAATCAAGAAAAAAGGTGTTTGTATTTCTTAAACTAGAAAATTTTAACAAAGAGCCATTTCCCTGTCAACTTTGAAAGAAATCTGTAATTCTTTCTGGTTTGCTTGACTTTCTTTGGCCTTTTACAAAATAACTTTTCAATTGTGTTCTCGGAATGGTCAATTTGTAGCATTGAATGCTTCTTAATGCTTGCACCACTCATAGAGGGTGGTTCAATTTCGGATTCTTCTTCGGCATTCGCTTGAGCACTTGCTTTGAGTTAATAGTTTCGGGTATTTTATACATCAATATTCAAGTCTTCTTCAGAGGCAATACTTCCAAACTGGAATTGTATCCGTTTTGACAATGGAAAGTCGTCATTTTTTGTATTCCTGTTCTTAACAAAGATGCAGTTGTGCTAATGGCAGTTCATCTTCACCATCAAGATCTTGACAAGTTCCGTGGGGATTTTTTTAATGTGATTTTTAAAATTTTTTAATAACTGAAGTTTTCTGGATTGAGTTTTCAAAGACTGGATTACGCTTCTTTCTTCTTTGCTGGTAGTTCTTTATGCCATCTATGGATATTTTTTTCGAATAACTGAGAAGGCATCCTTGTTTGTTATTGAATGGACCCCGTGCTTTTCCAATAATCCACAGCTTTTTTTTCTCTTTCTCTGTCATATTGGCCGTATCAAGCACCATAATACTTACTATCTTTGGATAATAATTGTCCGCCGACACATATTTCGTCTTGAATTTCATTGTTTGTCAGGTGTTAATTTAAAGAATAAAGTCCCGTTTCATAGGCATTGAGCATTTCCGCCTCGCTACAGCCCGTATGAACTTTTTTTTAATAGCTATACTATTTCCAAAAACAATATTGTGTATATTTTAAATTGTTGGTGCATTGAACATTTTTCTGACAGATTCGGATGCTTTATCTTACTATAAAGGACCGCTAATAGGTACGTTTCGAGATCTTTGTAATGCAAACCACTTTAATAACACCTCGTCAGTTGTGTTATAATAACAAAGTCTTACGTTAGTTCTAAGATTTGCATTTTTTAAATATGTTCCAATCTTCTTCCCATTTTCCAAGTGGTTGAAATAGTGAAATGCGCCACCAAATGCTGCATCTTAGCCAACAGAAAATTTTCCAACCCGACAATCAGCATTTTTTTTACTTTTCAATTGTCTGGCATGTAACACAAGAATGCTTTGACCTGAAACTGCATGAGCAAGCACATATTGAACATGCGTCCTTATTGACCGGTAATCCAGTGTTTTCTTCGAAATTTCGTGCAAGCACGTCGTTATAAACGATATTTTGTTCAAAACGAATCGGTAAATTAGAACGGTATAGCCGGCATGACGTTATATCCGATGTTGTTAAAATTATGCAGTTTCATAGTTACTGAACAAGACCAAGAATTCTCGTTCTTTTAACAGTTCCGTTGTTATAAAAAATGTCGTTATAAACGATTCCTACTGTAAATTTTTTTGTCTTGGCTTGCGTGCTTGCTTTTTCTTATGTTGTTGTCTTTATAAGTCAGAATGTTACCATATTTCAGTAACCATCTAACCTTTCCACTACTGTGTATCCTTAATCCTTTGCAGAGATTTAATGCTATGGCCCCCTGCTACTAGTTAACTACAATTAGTGTCGATGAAATACCTGCTCCTCATTTTAGTTAAATTTTATATGAAAAGCAACGAAGGTGCGTCATTTTTGCTCATAAATATCGATTAGAAAAATGTTATTAGATACTTATCAATAAGATTAGCTAAATAAATTGCGTTTTGGAAAATATGGTGTCGAATTATTGGTAGAATTAGCGAGACTAGGGTGACCTGCAGGGTTATTGGATATCGAAATCATTATGAACCGGTATACATTGGTCATTTTTATAGCTTAGTTTTGGAATAATGTCAATCAGAAGGTTTGTTTTCCATACGTCTCATAGTCATCAAAACTTTACGAAGCTCAGCCTCGCTGATGGCGTAATTTAGGGACGCGGATTCCCGTCTTGAGAACAAAACGATCTCGACGAATGCCCAGCGCGCTCAATCGAATCACAACTATTACACACTACTAAAGGCATTGTCCCAATGTTTTCCTGTTAGACAAGGCCACGTCTCCATCGGACCAGTTGGTCCTTCGACGTCGTCCGCCGCACCACGCCATCGGCGACTCATCCGGTCCGTCGCTACGTGGACAGACGTTTCCGGATATTCTAAACCGACTCCCCCACCTGAATACAAACGTGTCATAATGACTACCTGTAGCGTACTCTCGCCTAGGTGGCTTTCGAGTCCGTCTTCCATGACGAGCCGCTCTTGTACGGCATACTTTTGCCTCTTTGTCAACGCGTACGTTCCCCTGGCGGGAAAGCGTCCGAGGCCACTTGATCCGGCCGGTATCAAGTTTTAAGTTAGATTAATTGGAAAGTAATCTAGTTGGTTATTTTTGGAAGGATTGCGTAGCGCGGGGATAAAGCGGAGTGGCTTGGGTGTGGAAAGATAAGGAAATAACGTCTTCACGGTTTTTTCCTTTCATTCGTCTAGGATTAGTCCTCTTCCATTGCTTCTCTCGTGCCTGATGGTAATGACTCTTGTTTCAATCAAAACGTTTTATAAAATATGCTGTGTTTTAATTTCTTCTATTTTGATATCAACTTTTGCTAGAACGTGCAAAGGGGATGATGGTTTTAGCATGAGGATACGAGATATTGTATGGAGTGACGTCTCGCATACTCTCGGTGGAGATCCAAGGCTAGCATCAGCTGTGAACAACTACTTCTAAAATGGATTACTTTACTCCATTTTCGTCGAGCCTAATGAATCTGTCGAGTGATTCATCTTCGATTAACAGCACAGTAATAGCATAATGTCTTTAAGACATGTTTCTCATAAACGGAAAATCAATAGAATTTGAAAAGCATCTACCCTGGAAGGGTCCGAACACAAAAGCTGTTTCGGTGAAAAATTGTATGCGCTTCAACATCTTTTAATTCGCACCATAATGTTTTTGGCGCCCAACGTGCATATATTTTAAATAAAGAAGCATCTTATAGATCAACAAAAGCTTCATGTGTTAAAACGTCTGTTACGTTCCTTTTGAAACAAACAGTTGCTATCGTATCGCATATTTCTAACACCAAACATCTCAATCCGCAGCCTTCTCCAGTATTCATAGAACAACGACTCGATTTCCATGGTGAACAATGCCCTCTTTCAGCATCCTTTTTACGACGCCGTAAACTCTTAATCCGCACCCCGTAGCAGTCAACTTCGGGGAGTTAAGAAAAAATATGTACAGCTACGCGAGACGTAACAGTTATAACTGTCCCAAATTTTATGGATACTTAAAAGGGATGATTGTAAAACCAGCTACCGATCATAAAAATTTTTTTCGGCGTAAACCTCAGGCGCGCCGTTGACTAAGACGAACGCCAGATGGAAGACCATCGATTCCGGAGCTAGACAGATTAGGGAGTGACGAGTGATTCCGCTCTTGAACTTTCTATCAGATAAAGGCATCCCGAGATGTGTTTTTTTCGGGTTAAACGCGGCGGGTGTAATTTTAGAATGCTGCTGTAACAAGGGCGTTGGGGCATGCTGCGGAGGAATTACCACATTCCAGCTTCAAAACGAATCTAAATTTCTTAGCCAATAGTCAACTAGAAGAATGCGAGACACTGAGGTTGGGTTATAACCCTAAACTTGAACAGAGCATTTCATTTCGTTGCTTTATATCTACTTTACATAATTTCGTGGGTTGGACGTAAAAATTTTATGTCTGATACTTCACCTAGCGCGTGTGTTTGCACGTGTCGGCACATGGAGAATTCGCCTTGAGAACAAAACAAACCCGGAATGAAAAAACTTGCGGCGTTAGGTTACAGTAAACAGACTGAGCGCGGATTCTATCGTCATCAGTTTTTTTCGCAAGGTCTCCGGCGTAATCAAAATTTTTGCGACGTCGCCAAAAACATAATATGTACTTATTCTATGTAATTTCGCGTTTAACACGGTAAATATTTGATTAAATAGCACGCAACGAAAATAAACATACGGAATAACATGGCTGTAGACTCGCGTTTCGGGATGTTGTATAATTAATGACATGAATTTAGGGGATAGTCGGGCAGATCTATATAATTACTTGTTTCGAGACAAGTCTCCAATACTCAATTGATCCTTCCTGAAATGCTTTACCGCTGTGCTATCATATAGATTCGTTATCATTTTTCCAGTCAATACCCAAGTCATATCAAGGCTTTTTGCTGATTGATATAATTTTATAGTCTTTTCTAAAAATATAAACTGCACATAATGCGCCAGACGTTCTTGTTAAATATATTTTCGTTTATCGAGAGATGCAGGTTTGGTTTACTGAGAAACCTATTTGAAGCAAGAAAACTACAAATAGACTTTATGGGGGTATTCCAAGGCCAAACAGCAAAAAGTTAACGATGTCATGTTTCATTTAACGCTCCTTGATTATCTTGTTAATGTGTGTGCGCACTGTCTGTAAAATGATGTAGAGGATGTAGACCCCTTTAGGGCTCTGACTTTTAATTGTCGCTACCTGCATATCTTGAAGGATGCTTTACCAACCACGATTTCAGTCAAAATGGCTGTAGCATTATTTTATGTGCTCGTTTTGCTTCTTTATTTATTTCAAATGTTACTTTATCCTGGCTACATCTCTTCAATCCTTTTGACCATCGAAATCGCAATTAAAGATTATGACGTGATAACAAGCCATATTCGTCTAGTCAGAGGCGTTCGTGCACTGTGACGTCATCGCCCGAGTCCAACTGAAGAGTGATCCCAATTACTCCCTTTTTCTCGGGTTTCCGGCATATTTTTCAGAGGAACGAACGCAATTCCGCCCGTAATCAGAGAATAAGCCTTTGGCTGTTTTGGTGGAACCCGGAAGTGCGTTAGCGACGGTATGTAAACAAAGCTCCCGCCTCTTTAGCTATTCGCCATTTCCGGGAGCGGATATTTGGACATGATGATTGTTTCATGTGGAATGCGAACGATATCGGCCGATAATCACGGCACCGGTCAGGAGGGGCGGAAATTAAATTGCGTTTCGTTTTAATAACGGCGCGACGACGCGAATAATGTTGAAACATCGCTTCTCGTTATTTACGAATTTTTGTCCCACGATGAATACCCGTTATTTGCATTGAGTCATGTCGCGACTAAGGGCAATCCGTGATAAGAAAAAATAAATAGAAGTCGTAACCAGCGAAACCCAGTATCGTTTGAGGAAATGTCTCTTATCGAATTTTATTGTATTTAAATCCGTTCGAGAAGTGATCTCAAAATATCTCGAAAACAAGCGTTAATCTTCTCGAGTGGCGTTATTAAAATACTTATTTTTATCTCGCTCCGTTATCTTCCGCCTTGTTTCCTTTAAATGTGGCAGAGTTTCCACAAGAATAGCATCTGCGTAGCATTAATGGTGTTTGCGTTTCAAAATAAAATATGAAGCCAAGTCCCTCTCTGATTTGTAGTGATATTGGCACGGTTTGTGTGATTTTGTCAACAGAAATAGAACGGAACGCACTTCCGTCATCAACCGAGGTAAACAGATATGTTGACATTCTGCTGCACCTGAAGTCCACATTTTCTGATTAATTTATGGAGAACTGCGCACTCCAACTTGAATTTGCTTAATTTTCCGGCTTCCATGTAAGCTTGAGAGCGTAATTGTCATTACTAGAAGTCAGAAACTGGTATCTGCAAGATTATTTGTTTTAAGTGATAATTTTATCACGTGGTCTTTACTAGTAATATCCTGCCAGTTGAGATTAGCCTTGGAAATATATAATTTATCTGATTGCTTTGTGCACCAATCCCATTTTACCCTAAATGCTTATTTTCCTTCATTTACTATAGATATGACTGCTCCATTTCCATTTACTTCTACCTAGCATATATGTGCTGATTTTGTTCTTAATTTACTAAAAATGACGTATATATTTATTTATTCCTTGTTTATTTGAACTTTTATCATTTCTGGCAGGTGTGAAGTAGATTTGTTAGTCTTAATAATTTTATTACCCCTACAAAATGTGATGAATCACATACTACATTCCATACATATTACTGTAAAAGTTAGTCTTGTAACAGCTAATCCCCAACTGTAAATTTATATCCTATTCACACCTGCAAAGTATTTATGATTGTACTGAATAATTTTGGTACCAGTGACTCATATCGTGAAGTTGTATAATTCTGCATAACTAGGTATTTCTAAATGTATACCGACCTCATTTGTGAGAACGAGTCAGATGAACGTGGGGTTACCTTCCTTCAAGAGAAATGGACGGAAGAATTTCGAATATCAAAGACCTTTTAACCTCTAATGGATTTTGAAATATTTTCAGTGGGTAGGCAATTCTTAAACCTGAAAACTTAACATTTGTTAACCCGATTGCACAAGTTTTAAATATTAACGTAAAATTCTTCCAGAGTACTTTTAGATTGCCTTGTGGTTCCTCAAATAATGAAAAACTATATTAACAGTAAGTTTCGTTGAACATTTTGTGTACAGAGAGATGGAGATTGTTTCTGAAAAGAGCACCAGAATATGTAAATCTTGGTCTTGACCCGTTTCTACACATTTACAGCCACCAAAAGCAAAACACCGCTTAATGATCGGGCCAATTTCAATTAAACCCGACAGCGCCCCATCTGGGTCAGTTCGTCCCGATTTGCAAAGTGCATGTGCATCTCCGGGCTATTCTTAAATTTGAAATAAAAAGTATTGCACTTGCCGCTGACCCAAATGCCTCCGTCTTTATATCCGAAACACACGGGGACAGCCTGGGCCCGGTTCTTGTGCAATAACGCACGCCACATATAATTCGCAACACTTTTCCTTTTTGCCGTCCCAATTCGCCACTCCCTGTCCTTTTTATTTATGAATTTTTACGCAACGCAAAAATAGCTATCATTCGGCGGAGGATGCCAAATTACCGAATTAAAAATAGGAACCTGATTGAGTTTGCGGTATGGTGGACTAAATAGTCGGCCGATGGTATTCCGACGGTATAGCCTTCGAATCAAAGCTGCAACACATCGGTTGATATGTTTGGAATTAAATTGTTTCGTAGACTTTTATGCGCTCGTCGAAGAGAAATCCGTTATTTCGGTAAAAGTAGACCAACGCATGATTCGGTAAAATCTTTCCGAGAGATATAACATATATTAAAACACACTTTATTTGACTCAATTTACTGCTCATTAAAACCTTAATACGTTCCCTTGTCCGTTCATATAGGAAATACAAAGCGCTTATTAGCAGTTCTTTTGAAATAGAGGAAATAATTATTGTTTTCACGGTTAGGTGGTTCGGCCACCACTGGGTATAGGCGCTTTTAAGGAAAAAAAAACATCACACTCCTTTGTTCTTTCTTCTTCCGTGGCGGAACTTCGTTGTCCTGTCGCTTTTTCCTTCGCCTCGATTCCTCTCGGATAAAAATGTAGCGTTATTGGGCGTTTTGAGGTTGCGCTTGCAAAATATTCCGGATGATACGCATCTCGGTGGATCTGCACGCTTTTATTTTTGTTCCCCGTTCTCAGATTCATCTTGCATCATTATCATCCGCCGGGTGAATTATATAAGCGCATAAAAAACTTTGAATTTGAAATTCAGGTCAGCCAATTGCGCAGAAAAATCTTCGACATCATTTCGTAAGTGGAGCAGAACTATTAATATTTATCGAAACCTAATATTTGTCATCTGGTGTGTCCCAAACTGGCGCTAATTATGGGCCTCTGTAAATCGGATTTTGCTCACCCGTTTTTTCCTAGGTGCTTTCTCTTTCGGTGGCGCAATGCATTTTGTTATTAAAAATGAGCCTGTCAGGTACATTTGTAGTTTGGGCGTGGTACGAAATTTGGCGCAAATGTGGTACATGAATGCAAACGTAGGTGATGCTATCGTATTTATCTGGTATGGCTGAAATGTCATCGCGATGGCTGTGGTAATTCCTTTCGATCCCAGATTGTTATCTGCCTGCACTTGTTTCTTTATGTGGGCGACCAATTCAGCCCCTGTAAAACGTTCCGGCACACCTTGCATAGCAAGCAGCTTATTTCAATTGGAATTAGTATTTCGCCATGTAATTCTCCCGGCTTGCTTTCTCCTTTTGTCATTTACCAAAATTGCTGCTTCCTGTGGTCGGCTGGCCTACTTGTAACTTCTACGAACAATTCTCATAAATTAAAGTCATCAGTGTCGAGCTTAAGAATCGTTGGTAATTATGTAGCTTCATCTTTTGGTGGGGACGTAACGAAATTTACGACAATTTGATACAATAGCATTTACTTTGAAATCGCATTTTTAACTAAAAAGTTATGAAATTATGCTCGTAGTAGTTAGTGTCCGACAGCACCGTCGCCGTGGCTTCCTGGACTCCATTTAAGATCCACATTGTCCAATTGAAAACAGTGCTCGTCCGATGACATCATTCCATCTACATTTTCGGAGAGCATTATCAAATACTCTGTCGTAATACCTCGGCTGACGCCTTGTGGGACCGCGTGTTGTTGTCATATTGGGCGACTTCAATTCGGAAGCGCGTTAGACACCCGAAGGGGTGCATAAAATTTTGGCAGCGAATGTGAGGCGATATTAAATTCTGTGCCAATAACATTACCACACAAGTTATTGAGGAGGTGGATGTTAGTGGTAATTTTAAGAAATGTTACATTCCTTGAGTAACGCTATAGAATGAATTTATGCGTAGTATCTTAAGAATCTCCTATGACTCTACCACTTGAGATGAGATCGTTTTCCTCGTATGCGATACTCACATTTTTGTGAAACCATTATTTCAATTAATCGTAGCGGCTAATTCACAACCTGCTCCTTGATAAACCGGTTTTTTTCGGCGACATGCCTCCCAAATGTCACCGGAGGAGGATTTGCTTGGCCCACTTACAAGAACAATGCGTCGGTACTGTACTCCACGCGGGTTATATAACATGCTGGCTTGGTCGCCACCTACAGGCCGTGTGGCAGGCGACCAAAATTAAAATGTATTTGGGTCAAACGGTGTGAAATACCCGCGATTCTTTTAAAACCGAACCAGAACGACCTCCAACCAGATGTTTACGTCTGACGTTGCGCCGAAATGTCTTCGGGTGAAAGTGACTGTCGAAGGTTGCGTCCATCGCCGTTTCCGTTGATCGACGCTGCCGATTGTTCACCGTGAAGCCCAGCACCTACTTCCGGTTATTCAATTGACCGCGCCGAGTACCCGATAAGATTAGGCAGAACGGCAGCGCGGATACGTGATTTTAATTATTCCGATGCCAAAACGTGGGCGCCATTGACGGTTTATCTTTTATTTGGATTTTCCACGCTGTCGGTCGCATTAACGTTACTGGGTACATAAAGTGCAGTTCAGTCCAAACCACAAAGCAATTACACGATTAACATGTTATTTTTGGATGTGGAAGGGATTCTGAATTTTTTAAACCATTTCCACATGACGAAAACCAATAAAAGTCTGTAGCCTTCAAGACGTAAGTGTCTTGTTCACTTTTGGCGGTAGCTTTTGTTTATGGAATTTGTGGTATTTATTCCGGAACAATGTTTATCCACACCAAAAGGCTTTGTCGCGCACCCGTTGTTACATTTGCGGACCCAGCTGCATGAAAAAAACAGTCGGCTATCTGCCTTTCTAACAGTTTTTCTGGTGTGTCTACCTACATGGGTTTCATAGATCAAGGTCCTCTGAGGACAAAATTCAACGGGGTTAAATCGAGACTTCGCGCTGGGAAGAACTGATAAGGGTAAAATGTGAAGGTGCTATGAAGTGTTGGAATCACATTCTATCAGGGATGTCCGTGGGAACGTTTGCATTTTGCAGTAGCTCATAAAGAACGCCTTGAAAAAGAGGAAGATGTTACCATTTAGCCGAGTCAGAGGCAGAAAAGAACCGATAGTATAGACCTGCTCGAACGTGATTGACTATTACGTATGTAGCTGTTAAGACTATTGAAGCACCCACTTTTGGTAAAACAAGCCTCATCGGTAAAAATTATTTAACAGAATTTCCGTTCAGCAGCACATTCCAAAAACCATCGAAAAAATTGTACTTCAGGCTGATAGTAACATGGACTCGTTGCTTGCCCTTTTTAAGGTAATAAAGATGCACTAGCTGATGGTAGGTTCTTCTGCAGTTCGATGCAAAACTCTTTTCCAGATGCCACTGTCTGTGCAGTTCGTTGATGTGCGGTTTAAACTTGCTTTGTTTTCTTAACTGGCGATTGATTGATGAAAATGTTTTTCGGCGTGATGTCGGAGATGTACACATTATTCTTGTTTTTCTTCAATTGACAGACATACTTCGTCAATATAACTAAATGATTCTCGTTACTTGCATGTAACATTTTTACATTGAGAACGCTAATTTTGCTAAGTAAATTACGAATATAACATTCACTATCGCGGTAGCACTTCAACTGCTAATGCAGCGAACCCTCGGTTAGCGTTCTTTATGCTCCCACATGCTTTTCCGGTACATCCGAAGTTGTTAACAAAGAGAGGAGTCCATACATTGGAAGCCACACGATTTCGGGTATGAGCAAAGAAACAATGAAAAACAGTAGTATTAGCGGTGTTATTGGTTTTCCGCTACAGGTAAAGAACTATATTTTTAGGGTTTGAAGACAGTACGTTTCTTTTACCTCCAGCAGCGTTCACATAGAACACGTTACATTCTTCTTGCGTGGCCCCGTGTAGTATTTGCGGAAGAACCTCCTCGGCGAAAGTGCCAACAATTGGGCTGTGACCGAGAACGTACGCCCGATAGACGTTTTTCGCGACCGAATCCCAACCTACATGCTGGAGATTGTTTTCTTGCTGTCGAACGGTCGATCGTGTTTCTTCTGTAACTCGAGCTCGGTCGCTCCTGATGAGTTTATTAGGTTCGGAAAGCGTAAACCGATCTCCGCACTGAAAGCGAATCTTTGACCCAGATAACGGCAGCGAGCCGTACTGTCATGAATGGGTACTATTTTCGCTGCGGTACGACTGGACGCAATAAGATTTCACGAAACTGAGAGTTGCTTCATAACGGTGATTGTGCAAAATGCTGCGATGGTATTTAAGCTGATCTCGAACTGGATAGGATTAATTATTTCAATTAAAGGGAATGATGGTACGGTTTTGTTGCTTGGGTACCTCACGGAGCATCTTCGGGAAATGAATTTATCTTAATATCTTCTGGTTGTGTCCTTGATAACGTAACATTTAGCACTTCAATACTTGTCTGATGGATATATTTAAATTAGTGTAACACTACCACACAAAAAAGAGAGAAGTTGGATTACTTTTTGATCGACGGCATTACCATTTCTCTCACGTGAAAATGACTAATCAAGTTAGTTTTCCACTGTTTCGTTTTTCTTCTGTTTATTCCAGTTTWTCGGTACTTTCGCTAGTGCGTATCACTTTCCTTACGCACCCTGCATTGACTTTCTAATAGATATCTGTGTCGATATTTCTGTAACAGGGAATGAAAGCAAATAGAGGAATTGGAAACGAATGACGTTAGGCTCACAAATTTAAAATTTATTTATTCAGGCCCTTCTCGCTGACCATTGAGTCGAACGTTTAATTGAGACGCCGGGTTTCGACATGTCACCCCGACGCCAGGGGCGGACAGGTCGATACGACTAGACGCGTCCTTCTGGCAGGTCAACGTCGCCCCGTGTGAAGGTACGATTTTGAAACGTTAGCATGCAATGTGCAACGCCCTTTGCATACGGTATTCGTGAAAAGTCGCAGTATCGAAAGTTTGCATGCCGGGCGGTTTTGATTTACCGCGACAGATAAGCGCGATAGCGGCGTCGGGACGGCCCGTGAAATATTGCGGTTTTCCACCTAAGAATAGCGGGAAATTCGTATAAATTCACTTTCGCTTTTGAAGTTTAACACCCTCGCAATTTTGCTTGAAGTAACGGCATTTGAAGCTAACCTATAAATTGCAATTCGTACCTTGCGAGGCATGCAGTATTCATTGATTGCGTCGCAATGTTTTTCACTGTTTATTTCGTCAGTTTTAATTCGAAACAAAAATTTTTGTCTGCTCTTTTGTTCGATCGATGAACGCAAGGAAAGTTTTTAGTTAATGGGTTTGTATACCTTCGTATCTTTGCCATTCTTCCGTTAAGAGTATTAACGCGGCTCGCCCCTTTATTGCTTTTTTTCAGGTCATAGTTAAATCTTTATTCTGATGTCTTTTTTTATTAAATTGTTTGATTATCGACGTCTACCAATTAGAAGTCGGAGGAATGTGTTTTCTAGTTCTAATTTCGGCTATTTTTAGTATTTAGTATTGCAGAAGAAAAACATATGCTGTTTTGCTTCAACCCTACTCATGTTATAGGTGTTCCATCACCTTGTCCAATCTAACATGGATCTATTATATACGATTATAATAACACTGAGGTCTACTGAAACAGGCTATTGCTATTGTCACTTCCAGCTCTTGTTATAACATTGAATGAAAAAACGTTCTTCCTGTTATACCAGTTTTGTAGTTTTTGATAAATATTTATAGTTTTCTATGTATAGTTCAAATATGATAAAAATCGTTAATGATATGCTATAGTATAATTTTGATTTCCAGGTTATTTTGTTATTTAGATAGTAGGCCTTTTTTCAACACATTAAATACACTGTGGGATAAAAAAATCACATATTTTTTTTATTTCTGTTGATTGAAATATTTGAGCAGGCGACTCTTTTTATAATGGTTGTTTAGGTGTAAACAACATATGCGTACGTGGAGAACATCATTATTAAAACATTTAACGATCAGGAATGATAAGACAAAAATTTATAATGCTGAGGTAAGCTTCAGAAACACAACTGCCGCGAACATATCATTCTACAAAGCCAGCATTGTTTCTGGAAGATGCTGTCGTTGCAAAACACGTCTCATTAGATAGTTCCAAATGTGCTCAGTAGGGATGAAGTCCGGACTTCAAGCTGGGTATGTAAACTTTATCTAAACATTCTGCGGTATTCTGCAATACAAAAAACATTTCGTTCATCTTCACAAAATGCAGGTGCTTTTGGTAGCAATTTCTGATTAAAGCCGTGTCACGATGTCTTATATTTCTTTTCATAAGTCCACATACATGAATTTAAAATTCATCAATAAGCATATATAATAAAACGTGAATAAATTGCAAACGGGACATTCCAAAATTATTATCGTTATTGTATTTAAACATTACGAAATGCCTGTAAACGTAGGCAATACTAGCACTTTAGCAATTAACATAACGTAAAGGTCAGTTTGTGACCTACGTTAAAAATATGGAATATTGTAAATTTTGTGTGTCTTTCTCCTACACGTTCTATTCAACACTATAAATATTAGACATTTGCATTTTAGTCGTCATGAGCATGTTAATTAAGCAATTATCGTATTAATAGTAACGGTTTTAGCCCTAGGAAATGTAAGTTCCATACATTGCACGAGCTTGATGAGCGTTTAACCTGCAAAAATGTATGCTGAACAGTTCCAAGACTTGTTATTAGAAGGAACCCAGCTTTTGAAGCGTTCCCGCTTACTTCGATTTTCGTTTTCCCAGCGCCTGGCGAACGTGCCCAAAAACATGGCATGATAAATTGCCCAGATAAAACTGGCAGCGCTCGTGTTTCGAAATGAGCTCGATCGAACAAAAAATCGGTTATTTCCTTAACATTGACATTGACTGTTGGATCACACATCCGCTGCTCTTTTCAGTCATAAACACTTTAATTCGCTCGGGGTGTTCACGGTTCAGTTAGATCTTTTACGTAATGGTGTCAATGCCCAGCGGGATCGCCTCAAATCGCGGATTTATCTGCGATGGGACAGTTTATCGCACGCGAATTGTTTATCGTTTCCAATTTTTTTGGAAAATATTTTGCTATTTGCGCCACGGTTTTAGCCGAGACCTTCGATAGCCGTATCTAATTTATTAGTACCATCTACGTAATAGAACAGATATTAGAAAAATATTTATACTAGCCGTGTCGTTGACACCGCGCTGGGACGGTTTGCGTAAGCCCGAGGGGCCCCATTTCGCATCGCTTCTGTCACGCCATAACGCACAGACAGAAATAGGCTGAACAACATCACTGATCTTTTACCGCGGAAAATGATTATTTATATCACTGTTCACTGTGTTATTGTAAATAGGCGCAAACCCACTGAATCGATCGATTTGTTGTGTTATTGTGTCGCAAAATATTTTTACTCCTACGTATTGTGAATAGCATTATTCCAATTGCAACAATATGTAATATATGTTGCAAGGAGACTATGGTCAGATTTCTGACGTCATCTAAACTTATTCATAAATCAGATGTTAGTAAACAGTTCTGCCTTTGAGATTATTTATAAAGATTAATTCTACATTTTTAACAACTCATCATCTACAGATTTTTTAAATACGTAAGCTTCACAAGCCAGTTTTAATATTTCGTTCGCTTTAGTTTTTTTAGTAACATATGAGTACCTGGTAAAAATCTAGATAACAAGTTGTAATATAATATTAATAGTGTTCATTTTCACGCGATATTTTTACGATCAAATCAGCTAAACGTGTTTTAATGGCACATAGGATTCCTAAAAATGTCTTGAAATTGGTGAAAAGAACAAAGCCTGCAAGGTCTTTCTGTCTTTAGTTGGGGGTTAGTATAAAAAAGCTCCTTTCCTACATGTGCAACATACGATTTTAGCAAATCGACATCCCTGGGCTCCAGCCTTTCGACCAGGTATTCATTAATAATACCAATAATGTATGAGAGCAAAGAGAAGCACGTCAGATCTGACTTCAAGGCGAGGAATTTTATTCTGTGATCAATAAGTTGGATGTAGCGCCCCAGTATAAACAAAATATAAAAACTAAATAAAAAATTATTTTGGCAATTGATTTGTCTATGTGGTAAACGTAGTGACATGTTTATCGCGGTCACTCAAGAAAATAACAAAAATTTCTCGCGATATTAAAGCATTATTTTAGCTAGATACCACCACTTTCCATTAGGCTGGAAGTGTAGTGAATTGGTATCGAAAAAACTTAATAAACTAATGCTAAAAGAACTGCCCCGAGATTGGCCAGATCAGGTCGGCTGGAGTTTCCTACGTTTCTATTTCATAATAAAGGTATTTTGTATTGGGATGTGGTTATTTAGTAACCGTATCTTTTACAAATTAAAAAAAATGAGTATAAATGTAAATAATAGAAAACGTACTATGCCTTCCACGTGTGTGTTAACCGTATACTTTTCTCGTCGCGATTAAATTGTAAACAGTCTTAATTTGTAGGTGTTTAATGTATGCAACAATAATTTAATCGTTTTTGCTTAATTTAAATGTTTTTCCATTCACCTTATGCTAATTTTATAGCAAATCGATGTTGTAATTATATTTTATGATTCGCTACCGCTACAAAAACAATTCAGATGTTTTCAAGAAGTTTCGGCCCTTGTTTTGTATTGGATGGTATAACGAGCTGCGAATAATAAATCGTTTATGGCAATTTGCGTTCCTGCTGTTGGCAGGAAGTCTCTAAAATGCTAAATCGCTAATTCGCTCTAACCAGCTCTCACTAGCATGTGTCTGATTATTTCAACTTTCTATATTTATGACTCAATCCGGCTATTAATATTAATGGTGATGGTCAGTGTAAATCCTAAACTCCGGTTTTGGACCTCTACCCATCCGGTGCATCCAGAAGTGAAAACAAATAGAAAATGCATAGAAAACCGCCGCTTGCGCACGACTATATCCAGTAGCCTGTGCCACTGACACACTTCGAGATTCTTTTAATTGTTCGGTTTCTATTATTCTCACTTTTACTGCATTGTTCGGTATGCATGAGTTTAGATGCATTATTATTGTTTTTTGCACGTCATGTGAAAGGAAATTCTTTTAAAACCCAGGAAAAAACGTCGTGAACCGCCTTCATTGTTGGGCAAAGCATGTGCGCGCTTTATTCGTTTGCCGTTTGACACGTGCAGTTTTTGCTACTGTTACAGTGCGATAAACTCCATTAAGTTGCAAATTAGTGGTACACGTGGACAGTAGCATAGTACTTCTAAAAGAACAAAAACAATGTGTTAACTATTAAGTGTTCGGCTCTTTTTTTAAGCCACACATGCGCCGCCGCCATTTCTGATAACGGTGAAAAATTCGCGATTCGCGAAACGCCACTAATGCGGATGAGTCAAACTTCCTCGATTGTCGTTATCGCAGATAGTCCCGCCAAATTGAATTTGTCGCGTCCAATTCTGCGTATCCGGCAATGTAGGTTTATGTAATTACCATAACGGCCGGTTCAAAAAAATTCCGCAAATGTGACCTGCAAGGCGCGTTCGTGTCGCATAAGAAAACGGATTTACGATTCCGAGTCGCGTTGCGTAACGGCCGACTCGTTTTAAAAAGTTACCTGCATTCAGGTTAAGGCCGGCGAGTATAAAAAATAAATACTGGTACAACGTACATAAATTACATAAGCGCGTACTCAAACACACAAGTGTAATTATCGATTGTGCCCATTCGGCTGTCCCAAATGCGTACGCCGCCCTTTTTACGCGCCGGCGATAATTTGTAGAAAAGTTGCCGTTCGCAACTTGCCGCGTGCGAAATTTGACGGGTTTTATGGGGAACGACGTTAGCGACCAGTTGGCAGTTTCCTCGAATGCGGTATAACTTGGCTAAACTGGCGAACACCCGTTAAATCGCTAATTGCTTAGTATTTCCATTTTAGAAAGCTACAGGTACTAGGCATCTCCGTATGTAAAGGAATTTTGTCCTATATTCCATTCCATACAGTGCAGTATATCTGCTAGAATTAATGTTTTTTCTAATCAATTTTTTTATTATCTGGCTTCATATTTGCGTAATTATGTTGTGTTTGTGATTTGGTAATCTTCCCCGTTTTCCTATATTGAAAATTTAGGAGTCTACTAGAATTATTACAAATTATTGTGAAGTCAAGATGTTGATTAATAATCGCAAAAATGAACGTACAGGTTACTTGGTACATTTAAGGCAAATCAAGCATACATAAAATTTTCATGAAAAATTGAGGAGAAAAACAAGAAAGGAAAATGCCTAAGTTAAAACACTGAAAACTAAAGAACAGGGCATGATGTTTTAAAATGGAAAGCAGAGTTACTGAGTATAACAATAGAACACCAAGGTAAGAGATCAAAGAATCAAGGCGAAGTTAAGTAAGAGCGGCTAAGGAATTTGCTAAGGCAATCAATACTAAAATTATGACAGAAACCATTGCAAGAAGGAAATATACCTCACACAAAATAATATTCCAATTACATAGGTACGACGCTGTGGTCTACGAAGTATTTAATAAAATTATTATAGAAAAATACCAAGAAAGATCAGAAAATGAATTGAAGCAACGAGTGGATTTAGAGAGGGATATTGCTCTCAAAATGATTTGTTTATAAAAAAAATGAAGGGGACAGTAAACGAGTGGAAAGTAAACAGAGTAAACAAAAGGTTTAAAACAGCAATTCAGAGTTTATACTTACACATACTAAGAATTCGACATGCGTAGGAAATCGATACATGGTATGAGAGATGCAGATGCAGAAGTACTCCGCAAAGCAGACTTCAGAATTTGCCTTCGCCGACTTTGTGGTGTTAATGGAAGGACAGAAAAAAGAGTTCAGAGCGCAGTCAACGTATGGTGTAAATGTAGAGCACACACAAATAATAGATGCAGGAAAAATTAAAGCTATTGTCTTAGAAAATATGGTATGGAGTTGAACTGCTTGGGTAAAGTTGATGCAATAATAGATGCAGGAGAAAAAAGACAACTTGAGTGATTTGGACATCTTGTGGGGATGGAAACGCTGAGGTAAATGGGTTAGACATGACATGTGATAAGAAAAAATGGATAACGATTTTTCACAATATTATAACATACAAGGCCCCTACACTTAAACGGTATTATAAAATAGATTATTATGTTACTATGGGATTAATAACAAGATTTCCCTGATGACTGATGGCACTCATTTACTTTATTAAGTTTATTATTAATAAGTTTGTTAACAACCAACCGCCGCGTCGTGAGGAAAAATATGACATGAGTCATTGACTTAGAGAAATATACATCATTTGTGCTTATAGGATTTACTTAATAAACCGCGTTTATTTTTAGAGCCATGTTAGTCTCAATAAAATAATAAACTTCGCGGAAAATACCTGAGTTGATTGTATTGCTTTTCGCCGACATTGCTAGCTAAAGGATCAGTGTACCAATTTGCTAGAAAGTGGTACTCAAAAATACTTTATCTTCCAAGAGTAAATATTGCACACGTCTTTAGTTAAATCCACGATTATTTAAAACTGACTACATATGACTAAACAATTAATTATTATTCATTCGGATTCTTTGAACGGCCTCGACCTTTTCCCGCATGTATAGTTATCTAGCAGATATATTCATGTTTGTCGCTAACTTTTGATATTTCTTTTTGGAACTGCAGCTACTAGAAATTCGTCTGCGTGACCGCAGCTTTCAATTGCAAGGCGGGAATAACTCGGAACCGGTATTATTAACATATCAATCGGTAGATTTTACAATTCATTATGTAGTTCAACAAACCAATTACGGAGATACTGCACATTTTTTCGACCATTGTTTATCGCCTCTCGTTTAATTGCTGCGTTCGTAATTGTGCCTATGCGTCGCTGACATTAAACCTGTGCTGTAACTATGCTTCACGTGTAATTGGCGGTGCTCACTAACAGCTCTGAGACAGTGGCGACTCGTACAAAAGGGACAACTTGTAAAATTCAAGTATAGTCTCCTCTGTTTCTAACAAATAATCATTATAGAATTGGGACAAAGTAACTTAGATGCCCGTCCGTATACTGTAACGTTTTCATTATTATTTAGTGAGAACTGTTTAAAATAAGTTTGTGAAGATCAACAACCGAGGATTTTGGGACTCTGAAGCTCTGGTTAGGACATAACCCAGAGTTATGTACAGTCGGCGTCACGTGTCCCTACCAGCTTATCCATGAAGCTGAGTGTACCCCTACTAAAGCACATCTATAGGAGCTTTGAAGAAAATACTAGTTTTAGCGTTTACTTGTGGTTACGCGAGTCAGCTGATTATAGACAAAAATCACCCGTTGGCGGATTGAATTTTCTAAGTTCCGTTGGTTCTGTTATGCCTTATGATTCTTTTTTGGTACCATCAAGTTTTGCAATCATTTTTAAATTATTTAACACGACGCGTTACCAAAAGAAGCTAGCTATAGCGTTTATGAACAATAGTGGGCCGACAACGGAACCCTGAGACACACCATGTCATGGATAGCAGCGATAGATGTCAATTTTTGTTCACGGCCATCTTTTATGTATGTATATTCTTATGACAAATAGCTCTTGTACAATCGATGATGCATTTAAACACCAAAGCTACAAAGTCTGGTTACCAAATTTGGTTTGTGATATTAGGCCCAAATGTTGAAGAATAATCTCTTTCTATGAGATTCTGGACGATGGTCCGCCGCTGCCATTGCAGACGCGCTTTTCTTAATAACGACCGTTCGAACAATCCGCTGGATCGGTGATGTAAGCGATACCGCGGTGGTCGTAGGTTACCCGCGGGCCCGATTTGGGTCAAGGGGACTTTCCCTTCCGGCGTGACGTTTCCAAGCCCGCCAAGAGCCGGAAATGCTCGCCTATATTACACTAATTGGAGGCTAGTTCTGTGGCTTTTCTTAATTCTTTCCGTTTTGTTTCAGTAGACAACAGCGAAGTAGGTTATGGCCCGTTGACGAGCTCACCTTCACCTCCGCCAACCAAACACCATCGGCCCGAAAGCTCCAGGGCGCTCCTCCATGGGATACTGTCGGGACAGCATCCTGGTCTGCACGCGCACGCACTCATTACGGCTCACAGGACGTCGGCGTACACGACAACGACGACTGGTACGTTGATGATGATTTTGTACTTCGTTTTTCACTGTTGCGTTGTGACTGGCTGGTTTCGCTAAATTAAAAACTAAAAAACGATACTGAGAATCTACATTCGTGCTGTGCACCAGGAAGCACTTTTGCTATATCCCTTCTTAATCGAGATTTCTTTGTTAAACTTTGCGTGGTAACAACAACCTGCAACCAACTCAGATATGGCTCACAATTTTAGTACTTCTTCCTCATCTGTATCAAATGAAACATTCTATATTCTTATTATTCGGAGGAACATCTTAGAAGTTAATTTTTTAAACAAATAACACGAAATGGTTTATTGCTTTGAAGTAAGTTAGATCCTAATGAGGAACAACCATTTGTCATGTGAAGCTAGGACTTTGGAGAACTTTCTGTCGTGGTTTTTACGGTCTCAAGAAAGCTTCAAGCTCTTGCTAACGTAAGCTTCTATTATATTATTAGTTGCAGTTAGTTGGTGTTATCTATACAAAACCGTTTTTGACGCAGCTAAAAAAATACATGCTGTATGTAACCATCCTTTACTTGAAAACATATTTCTTTCTCGCCTATACTCTTGCATAAAGATGCTTTTTTAAGTCCGGGTCCTCGTCACATTTGAACTGCCGTCATAACTACTTCGAATACTTTCTTTAATGATTTCGTGCTAGTGTGGCCACATTTTTGTAGTTAATTAACAGAATTAATTCATAATCCCAAAAAACAGTAGCCCACTGAGTGTTGGATCTTATCGAGGCCATCTATCGTGTAAACACCTTAAAAAGTCTCGAATAATGCTTGTGATTCCAGTTGAATTATTTGAAATGCCTGTTATATTTGATAAACGTTTGCTTAATCAAGTTGTTCTGCCACATCTTTAGGTCAGTATTTTACTATTGCTGCGAAGGAGCATCATCTTTAAATATACCAGCCTTGTCTTCATTTACTGTAGTCATGCATAACCGGATATCGTTTTCTAAGTCTTCAATTGTATTATTATTTAACTTATAAACTTTTTCTTTAAGTATCCTCATCTAGGAGGGTGCATATTTATACTGCAATTGCACATCCACTTTTCTTGAAATCTACTACTCAAACTCAACAGGAGCTCCATCTTGCTGGAACCATAAACTATTATAAAATTTTATGAGCGACAGATTACCTTTAAAAGCTTAAGTTTTTTTTGAAACTGCAGATAAGCACAGGTTTGTGGTTAAAATTTTTCGGAATAGTATTGTTATGCAATGTAGTCTTTTTCAGAAAATACAAGACATTAGCAGTAAACCTTCCCTGGGTCCGCTCCCATAAAATCAAAATCATTTGATGTGTGTTTGAAATATTCTGTCAACAAAAACACGCCTCGTTTGACCAAATAATTTAATTATAGAAGTTGGTGTCTTCCTGACATTTGCAAATACCAGTTGCAAAACTCCGATCTGCTTACCTCATCGCTCGAATGCAAGCCATTTACCAATCTAAACTTGTATGATCTATACATATTTCAACAATTTAAATAACTGTTACCTAAGTACATACTTAAAATAACACTTACTTACTTTTTTGTTTGTTTTTAGAATCATTGCTTTTGACGTTTCTGTTTCCACTTCTAGGTACATCTCTGATACTGGGTGAACGATTTACCTCTACATAAGCTAAGAAGGAAACTTCTTAAATTTCTTTTTGTGTTTTTTAAACCTTGGACTAAATGTAAATTTAGAAATATAAATAGTAATCGAGATACAAGTGTTTGCTGAAATTTTCTGAAAACAAATGGAGATAGTACCAATCTGTTGTTGTCATTTATATGTCTAAAAAAATGGTTAATGTCTGTGCCAATCGTTTTGATGTGCGACCACTCTGTACATACTTTGTAAATATGCAGACGTAATAAATCTTCCTGGTTCCTTAGATCTTTGAAAAAATAGTAAATAAGTGTTTAAGAAACATCTTCTAGTTCAATTCAGTCTCATCTCCTTGCAAGAAATTAATAATTGATTCCAGCAGTAAGTAAGCCAAAATGTGCGAAGGAGCAATTTAATATTCGATGCGTTAGTGTAATATGAAAAAGCAGTCAGATAGTTCCACCTGAATTTTATGGATACTTTTCAGTGACGTAATGGAGTTATAATGCGTATCATGTGAATTATGCAGTTTCTAAAAATATAAATTAATTCACGCTGATAAATAAGCGGTATTGCTTGTAAAAGTGTTCAAACTGCATTTTTTGACATTAACAAATTGCACCTGCATATATTACGCTATGACTGATTGCAGCGCACATTGTTTTTATAAAGTTGTTTACAAGAAAAGTTACTCAGAATTTCCTGGTACCATTCGACCAGTTCGATTCATTTTGAATAAGTATTGGTTTTTATCTTACTCGCGGTATTTGTAACAACTCTTAGATGCTGGGACAGTTACAGCATTTTATTATCGGGTCATCTTGTTTACTGCATTACGTTACTTTCTCCTGTCAGTACAAGCAGACACCATAAATCAGGCTGGGCCTTGAGACCCTTAGAAAAGTACACCCGTTAGGTACTCGTGGGTGTATTTAAACAGACGTCGACGCAACAGGGTGAAAGGCAACCCTTCGGGCCGCCGGCGAGGGTGCCTTTCACAAATATGTACAGAACACGCAATCTACGCAGCTGTTTTTCCCAAAATTCCCTTTATTCCAGATTTGCGACAAACATCGTCATTGCGGCCATGGGCGGACGGTCTAAAGGGGGCATTATTTCCTAAGTTATTTGTCAATATACTTTTTTATTTTGAGACACTAAAGAATGTTTTTAAGGAAATGAAAATTGATTAGCCCGAAAAAGTTACGTTTTGTGATTCTGGTATCTATGAGAATTGGAGAAAGCAACTAAACCCCTTCAAGCATCAGCCACCTACGCCGCTGCCCCCGCCCGCTTGCACAACCGCCACCACTTTCTCGTCGGTGTCGGGTTGCAAAAGCGAGTTGTTATTTTCGTTGCATATGTCACGCGCAAGGGGTTGTTAACCCCTTTGCTCGTGCTGTTTGTTTGCTCCGGGCGATTGCATCTGCTTGCGTTTCGGATACATTCAGTCGCATGAAATATTAGGTACTGAATAAAAATTTAACAACGCCAAACGAGAGAACGAGTTTCTCGTGCGGAGATATTTATCAGCTGCTGACAGGGATGCTCCTTGCTTTTGAATTGAGGCTGCTAAAACTTTGAAAAATGAAATGCAGCCGATTTAAAAGGCGCAGCGGGATTGATTTTGCTTTGGTTTGGTTAGAGTAGATAAAAATCATGACTTAAATTAATTGAAGCTTTAGGAATCACAGTTTAAATTTAAAAAAAAACAATGGTAATTTCTAAAAAAATGTAGCATGAAAAATAAATTAAAGTTTTTAATTGCAAAAACGACAAACAAACTTTTAAATATCAGAAAAATATTAAGCTGACAAAAATTGTAAAAAACAGCTAAAAACGAAAACGCAATATTAACACATAGGTTCTTTCACATTAATGCGCTCACTTTTAATTTTCGTTATACTACCTGATGAAATATGTAAATTTTCCTGCTTTATCTGTACTGTACTGAACCCTTGTTTCACTGAAGCTAACGAAGCATTTGCCCAGAGAAATAATTTTAATACATGCATCTCTTTTTTTTAACTTGTGGCATCCACCACTGTACTTTGGTCGTAGTTTATTCAGAGAACATGATATTTTTGTAAGGTATAAAAATAAAATTGTATTAGCAAATTTTGTCGTTGACAGTATACTTTTTACGCGGGTCGGAGCTTGTTTATATCGGTACTCAAATTCTTGTTGAAACTACATATAGTGAAGTATACATGTAGATAATGATCGTGTGCAATATCATATTGCAATAGAGCAATTAATTTTCAACCACCGAACGAGTTTGCCCAATCCAATCTTCAGGGTACAAAAATAGAAATATACATGTATATTAACCTAAATATGAATCCAGTATGAGCATAAACTGAACTGAAACTTGAACGGACAATTACCAAGTCAACGGAAGGTACAAGGAACTACTCAAAGAGATAACACAGAACAAATAAGACAACAAATAAATTAAGAAAACAAAAGAGCAAATACATCAGACAGAAGTAAAAAAACTCGCAAGCAGCACCCGGATGTAAAAAACAAAAATTCACTTTGATAAAAAAATGTGTGGTCTCACTCTTCTCTAAATTTAACGGGGACAAAAATTTGAAACGCGTCTGTAAATTGTCATACATTTTGAGAACGTTGTAAGAGACGCTTTGTTGGAAAAAAGTGCTTTTGTGCTGGAGAACGGTAATAATACCAATCCTCCTTATGCTAACATGATGCACGTTATTAAGTTATATAAAATACAAGGGCCTTTTGAGTAAAACTATATTGCGATACAAGACTTTTTAAAGGTGACAACACCGTTCCATTTGTACGTAATTCTCAAACTTTTTCCAGTCACTGCCCAGAAACAATCACAAGAATAAAAATTTTCAAATTTCTAAAAGTTTTATCTATGCATTTACTGATACGCTTTCTGGATCACATTTTCATCCATTTATAGAACTAATAGTTACTTTTGATTAATAGTATGGAATGCATTAGAATCTTATCCAGAGACGTTAATAATGCTTATTTTGTTTTAGTTTGGTATCTAGTTTTCTTATAATTTTCTTTATAAATCCAAAAGTAAATCATGTTTGCAAACTAGATAAGGTGAAAATTAATTTCAGCTTTTAAAAGAATTGTGTAAGCTGACGGGTCCAGTTACCTTCGTGGATTTATAGACTTGAAAATTAACTAATTTTCATTTACTATGTATTCACTGAAGAGAGCATTTTGATGTCATTGTAATTCATAACTACCTAAAATGTTTAACACACAATTTTTAGCACAATACGAAGCTGATGATATTTTCTTGCAACTGACATTTATCCATAAACGATCATTTTTCGTTAAATTTTTACCACTCTTTGCGTAATTAGTTTATTTAGTACACCTAGGGCGTCTTGAAATTTAATATTAAATCTAGCAAAGTGTCAGTTTTCAAATGCACAATGAAAATAAATAAACATTGAAATACCTATCGGGAAATAAATTATAAAATCATCGCGCTTTTCAAGGATTCTGGATAATATTTTATTATTTGCTTGAATACCTAAGTCACATCATTTAAAAAGTCTTAAGTTGCACTTAAGAATTCAGCTGTTATATTGCTGTAGAAGTTGTGGGAGAGTGGGATAAGGTTTGCAGGCAGATACACTGGATCTAGATGATCAGCTAATAAAGAATTTGAGCAAAAGATTAATGTAAAGTATGATGACTCGACGAGAATCTTTGGCTGTTTTCGCATTCTCCCATTCTGCCCCTTAAGGCTGAGCATTTGGCAGTCGTGCCCCGAGTATACCCCGTAAACACGACCACGTGGGTCGTAATCGTACCCTTCGAGGAGAATCGCAGTTAAAATGCAAATTTCTTTGTTACGAGATTTAAACTAGGCTAGAGTCAGTCGGCTTAATCCTTTCCAGACAAGACACATATCGAATTACAATGGGCTGGTACAGCGKTTTGTGTGTAGGGCGAGTAGCAGCGGTCAGCTAGTYCGCTGACCATCGCAGTATTCTAGCATTTTCTCACACACGCAGGTTAAATCAATTATTCCACGTCCAGTCTCGGGGGGCAAACCGGACGTTGCAAACTGACCAGTAAAACAGTTCCTACAGCTCGGCCCTTTCTCTCCTCGACGCAAATAAGTGGTCACTAATTCCGTAGGAAACTCGTTTTCCGGTATACAGTTGATGTGGTCCCATTGTCCGGCGATTTTTGGAGACTTCCACCAGGGGTGGCGTCGAAAAAATCCAAATTTGCATCGTGCGGCCGTAAAATGCTCCAACTAGAATTTCCAGTTTGGAATTTTATACGTTTTTAGGGCCCCCGTCTCCGCAGAGATCCTTTGATGCGTACATACCTTTTAGGAATTTACTTGTCATTCGCAGCAACGCTCGCGAACGGGGAACAAGGTTAAACGGCGTTTTGATGGACGCAAGAATAATTATAGCAGGTTCTGTTCATTCATGCAGATTAATTTGAAAGGCGCTTAGGTTTTTGCGCCTTTCTTGGTTCGTAACCGACAAAATCGTTTTTCCCTTGTCCTACAATTCGAGATCGCGCCCACCACCATGGCGAATGTTTTAATTACAATTTTTAATATTTGGTTTAACTACCTGCCGATTTACTGCTCACTGAACTTTGTAGACGTGGCGTTTAACATGCAGCTATTTTCTGTCATCCTAAATAAAGATGAGCAGAAACCGCCAAAAGTATAAAATATTTCTAGTTTGGCCATATAAATTGCAAAAGAAATTATGTGGGTGGAAGTCCATGTAAAGCTGGATAAATTAGGTCTTTGGTTTATCTCTATTATGTGCTCAAACGCGAAAATAGTCCTTTTCATCGTTTCACTAAAACGTCTTTGAAAGTGCTTTTGAAATATCCAAGCAGTTAGTGGACACTTGAGGACAATATTTGGGTAATACTATTCGAATTGTAATCATATCAGCAAAACGTACATGTTTTAAGCACAGAAACAAAATTTAGCCCTTCTGATTGATTGATGCGTGCGAAGAAACAACCTAACACTGAATGTGTCTAGATAATATTAACAATTATGTAATAACAGRGAACAGATCTGTACTGCCTTTGTATCTTCAGTTCCTTCCCATTCGACATTGTTGGACACCCACCATACTAAAGTAACATTGGGTTCACTCTACTAGCTGCTGTGGATTAAACCTTGATAACTTCAGTGACGGTGAAAATTATACATTTTGCTGTATAGAAATAAGAATTTGCTGCATGTTACAGATTTTAAAGTTCAATCCGTATTGTTGCTTGATATCGACTAATGAAGCCGCTAATGCTCACATACTGCGCAAAAGTTAAACTTATCCACATTCCAGTATATTTACTTTTCTTTACAAAGTTCCCAAGGTGATTGGTAGGTATCTACTCGTATATTCAAAAAATATTTCGATAAACTGCTGAAAGCTGCGCAAAATAGGCAAAACATCGATCCGTTCATGGGTCTGTTTCAGGACAGAAAATTTTCGTATCCACCTTGTAGCGTAAACTCATCATATTCACTGAGTATTTGTTCACCTATAGTTTTTCTAAAACAGTCTGGAATTTTCTTGTACTCCTGAATTGTTTATTCATTATGAAAAATTTACTATGTTAGAAACCTAGCTTTGATTCAGCGACAGACTATTGGGTAAAATTAGTATTGTCACTTTAGATTTGGAGCATTTTATCTAGGTAATTAAGGATTGTTATTCATCTAACTATCTGTTATTGAAGCAAAGAGCCTTTTTGCGAATACTCAACAATTAACTTCTTAAAAGCTTCACCTTTGCTGAGCCTCTGTTCAAATTGAAGCTTCAAACTGCTTTGTGTCCGTGTTTATTTTTCGTTTATGACTCAACAAATAGTCGATGTTTTTCGGATTGGCAAATTCACACATCCAATGTTAACTTGATTTTTACAGTGTATCGCTTCGGTTTAAAAATAGGTGTCATGTTTGCAGAGAATTGACATTTACATAGGCTATTTCCTAGTTCTGTAGCTAAATACAGCGAAAAATATATTTTATAACTAAGCAAACTATACAAGCTCAGCAAATTTTGCCCTGATCCTGGAATAAAACAAATCCGTGTTGATATTATTTGCCCAGGTTTTTCTTATTGATACTGACTAAATGTGCGATATAAACACATAACTTTTATTTTAAAATTCATTGTAATTAAGTGTTATAACTTATTTTAAAACTCAAAAGGTGCTGTTTGAATTTGTTGCAAATTTCAATGATCTTTAAAATGCATGTCTATGCTGTGCTGTCTACACCTCAACCAACTGCAGATAGTACTATTTCGCTGTCACTTCCTTTAGGAAGTAGTACCCGTTAAGGCAGCTAGGTGGCTTTGTCATCATGTCAGTGTAATGCTGACAGATGGCATTGCCATCCTAAATTCTTACTTTCAA
The DNA here is from genome assembly GCA_025024175.1 of Rhyzopertha dominica. Classification (NCBI taxonomy): domain Eukaryota; kingdom Metazoa; phylum Arthropoda; class Insecta; order Coleoptera; family Bostrichidae; genus Rhyzopertha; species Rhyzopertha dominica. The sequence goes on from QCXZ01000137.1 coordinate 14,011,142, forward strand.
TGATCTTTATTAAAAAATTTTGCTGCTACACTTGCAAATCGATTTTATATCGAATATAATAATTTTAAACTGAATAATCGAAGATTGAGAGTATGTGGAGAGAAAGTTGGACAATATTTTGAGCATTTGTTGATTGGTTGAATCTGTATACGTTAGACATTTCTGCCCCTGGATAACCGTCGGGCCGGCTATCTACGCAGGGTTGGAGGGGTGTACAGATTTAAGACAACATTTTGAGTTTTTGTTGAAGAAAAAGTATTAATTTATTTATATTAAAAAATATTTTTGTCAACAGAATTGCAATAAAAGATTTATCGATCAAATTTCCGATACTAAGTACATTTTTAGTGTTGATTTCATATAGAATTGAAGGGTTAAATTAAAAATAAAAAAGAGGCTTTGTGGATGTGGTGCATTCTGCTTTGGGCCGGTGACTTGCCAACCCCCCAGGGCAAATCTTCTCAGTAACCCTTTTGCTTTTTAAGCGGATCTATTACATTGTTTTGATTCGAGTGGTCCATTTTTTACTTCCCCGTCTTTATCAGGTGTCGGGATCTTTTGTAGTGCCATTTGTAATTTGCCACCGTCGACACCAAGCAAAAAGCGTGGCTACCTGGACCCAAATCTTCTTATCTAATGCGTTCAACCCATATCTGCATGCGGGACGAAGTTTGCCTAATCCTCCGTGAGATTTGTGACAAAAGGGCTGCGGTGTCCCTTTCACGCCGTCCTTCTATTKTTTCCATGCGTGTTTGCTCGGGCAATAACGGGAACGGAAGCGACATATCATGTCACCAGGGGTCGATTATAATTATTGTTGCAGTTAATGTTTTATTTATCGGCATCTGTAATTAATTTGTGTCGTTACGGAAAATGCAGTTACTGTCGTCTTTATCGCACTGGTTTTAACTCATTTATTCGGATGCACAAGTGGATCTCGTCTTGACCTCGGCTGCAACGAGATAATGCCTCAACATACTTCCTCAAGACAACATATATCTAACCTAGATCTTGTCCATCTTTGGTTTCCGCTTGTGATGCTACTACAAATAATGAAAAAAAGTAAATTTTATGCATATTAGTGTAATAAGTCCTAATTTACACTGTATGCCTAATAGATTTGCTATCCTTTGTTGTAAAATTACCAAAAACCAGTTTTTACTTGATGAATAACTAGTTGAAATTTATTGGATTTCGTTCGAAATGGTTGTATAATGAAGCTGTTCTTTATTGGTATTTTCAAGGTTCATTATTTAAATCTTTGTGGATAATAGTGACCTATAATTAGCTAAAATAGCAATTTGTACAAACAGGTTTCGAAATTACAGATATATACGTTCTTAAAATATCGTTTTACCTGGAACATATATTAATTTGTTTTTGGCAGCAAAGCATTTTTAGGAGTACCTTTAGTTTTTATATGCTTATAGTTTATTTCGTCGTCTTTCAACGTCTCACAGCAAAAATAATTACCAGAAATGTGACGTTCATAATTAGTGTACTGTATTAATTGTAAAGTAGAACAGAAACCATAACACCCAGTAATAATTGTTTTATTTGAATAAACTTTAGTAGTGTACTATTAAACAAGAGACGAAAATCGAGCAGAGAAAACCTAAAAAAGTAATAATAAGTGGAGCTTTCTCAGTGCTGAATGCAATCATTAACGTGTTTGGTTTTCGATGATCAGTTTCCTCGATCTGACACTGAACAAAAGAAACATCGCGTTAGATGGAATTCCCGTGATACGGTGAGCATCTTAGCGGGTGATGAGACTTGGCTTTACTACTATAACGTTCTATCAAAGGTCAGAAACAAATTGTTGACATTTGAAAATGAGAAAGCTTCGGTGCAAATTCGAAACGTGCAATCAGTTAAGAAGAGAATGAGCGCAATATTTTTTTTCTAACGGAGGATTAATCGATCGCGTTGTTCACTTTGAAAGGCTCTAAATAAATAATTTTTAACGAAGTCCATCGAGTTAATGTTGACCGCTTAAAAGTGTTCCGTACCCATACCGTATGTTAGCTATTCAAGCATTGAATCCTACAGACTATGGATCAAGACTGAAAGTTTGTTACTAGTTACTGTAAGTGGATGGCTATGTCAGCAAATTTTGATTACCGATAAAGCTGTATTCACCAGAAACGGTGTTAACTATAGGAGTTTTCATTCTTAGACACCTGAAGATCTCCGACAAATAAGAGAAAAATTTCCTAATAACCATCTTTATCCCAACAAAGAGATTGGAAGAAGAGTCCCAGTTGCTTGCCCAGTCTACCTAAATCCTTCCGAATATTCCATTTCACAATAAATGAAGAGGAGTCTTATGTAGGCAAAGAAATCCTGAAACTAGATAACTTACTGGTACGATTATATACGCCAGAGAAAATATTTATCTTGTTCGAGATGTTGTTAGAAGATGGGCTTATTGCTTGAAGCTATGAGCTTCTTGTGTCTTTTAATTAGCAGCTTTTTTCTAGGCTTCTCTGGATTTGAACTAATTTTTTATGTATTCGTGTTTATCTAGCTCCAAATCTTGTTTTTCTCGGTGTGTCCGTGTCTTTATCGAATTTTTTTGATACGTGACGCTATGGGAAGGTTCTGTTATCTATCCGCAACGACATATCCCAGCACTTATTAGTTACGCATGCCTGGTACCCCGTTGGTCCGGCAGTAAATAAACAGCACACCCCTAGCATATGTAACCCGTTCCTTTGTCCCTCCTAACCTGTTTCTAAGTCGTTCCGATTCCGCGAGCCGATGTCCGGTCCATCCCTTAATGTCCGGCGTGACCCGCCGACCCCGCTGCCCATTAATCATATCTATTATACAGGAAGGGGTCATCGCAGGGTCAGATTGCAGCGGACCTACCAACCCTTCGCTCTTCTTCCGTCGGCGCCGCTCAACCACTAGGCCGTTGGTCGCTTGTGAGATTCTCGATTATGTCGTTACCTACGATGACCGTTGGATACTTTGATGGCCAGCATTATTGCGATTTGCAGGATATGAAAGGATACTACGTGAGAACTCGGGGTTTTTAATGGTGCGCCGGTTCCTTTTCGGTGTCGCCTGCGCTGTCCCCAATTTGCATACATTCAGCACATCAGATGCGTGTTTTGATTTATTTCCGATTTTGTGGCCTAACGTACTGGGCCCTTGCGAAAGGAGTGACCACGGTTTTTGCGGGCCAACTGTCATTCATGCTTTTCCGTTGACCTTCCTGTGGCTTTGTGCAAGTTGCGAATCGGTTGAGAACAAACGAATTCTCCAAACGGGTCGCGGTATTAATTTCGAAGCCTTGAATACTAATTTTACGGAAGTCTGGCATCGAATGCGATCCTATAATTTGCATTTTGATTGTGTTTTATATTATTGCATTTCGGAGAAAAACAAATTTTAGAAGGGCGAATAGAATTTTGGCAGTTCTTAAGAAAACGGTTTCGGCGGATAGTTCAAGAAATTTGTATACTACAAAAAAGTTGAAACAATAGAATTAAGCATCTTGTCTTGTATCCCGCTGATTGAAATACACAAGTACTGGCATAAATAAGGACACGCTAGTACATGTTTTATTTCCATAAATTTTAATGTGTATATTTTATTAATATAAATAGTTTTTCAACTTTGCCGGTGTTAGTTTTTGTTGTTTTTTTTTACTTTTTTCATTTGACAAAATAGGCGAAAATGACACATTATTACGGGTTGGTACAGTAGCATTTCTAAAAACAATTTAACAAAAAGTTATTTTAATTGTTTGTCATTTCTTAGCCTACTTTCTTTTTGTTTTTTTAGTGGCAACCAAGCGATTTCTTGCGGATTTGCATTTCTTTTTTTATTCTTGAAATGACTTGTATGGTTTGATAACGAAATATTTGTGAAAAATCGTGTTTACAAATAAACGCMAAAAAAACTATCAAAGTCAATCTATTACTTTTACTATTTTACTATTTACTTTTGTATATAGAATACTACGKAAATATAATAGGAATAGGAAACGCCTCGCATAAAGCAATATTTGCCTTTCATTTATAGCTCCATACTTATTTGTAGCAAAGACAATAATTTTTACTTAGATAAATGAATAACCAAATAAGAAACGAAGCATCACGAACACCCAAAATTGGAGTTAAGCCCCGTGTTATTTTTGGAATGACAAAGGAAGCGGCCAGTCATGTACCCGTTATTCCAAAGCACACGTGTCCGCGTATTTTTCGTGTGTTTGAAGTTCTGTGCGATCTTGTTCCAGGGTCGCTGCCTCCGAGCCCCGCCGACTCTGGGGTATCTGACGTGGACAGCTCCTCCAGCGGGCATGCCTCGACGGACGAGCTCAAAGCGCGACTCCAACCTCCTGGCCTGGGGCCCCATTCACCCCTCGGCTACCACCACGTCAACCAGCAACAGTTCCTCGCCCCCTACCACTATCCCCCGGGACACGGACAGCCTCACCGTAGTCACATGCCCCACCAGCACCACTACCCAGTTAGGCCACAATGTAAGTATACAAATCTCAGTAGCATAAGCTGTACAATGATTTTTCGTCGCATTGCTCTATTAAGAGAAAAAGTACAAGTTTAATCCACCGGTGGCTTCTATTTTTAGTGTTCTTACAAATCTAAATGGCAAAAAGCTAGAAAATGCTAAAGATTGCTAAAGATCTTATAATATAATGAAGTGGAAGCAATGTATGATACGGGTGATATGTCATCTATAGGCACTGCCACCCGTCTCTAGCGGGGACCGTTACCTACGGGTAGCCCGCCTCGTAGTAGACATTTAAACCAATAGAGGTCTGCACTAACGGTTGTCCGCGAAAGCGCAGTTCTCGTTGAATGTCGTGATGTCTGCATCACAACAACCACAGGCAGCTGTTTCGGCTTTTTAAGCCTTATCAGCAGGGTTATAGTCACAATGCAGACAACACGACACAAACTTCGCTTCCGTTATAATACGCTAATGGCAAGCAAGAAACAACCATACGCTATGTAGCTACGTTCTGTGATAACTTTCGATTCCAAATTAATGTGTGGCAGTTTTTTTAACTTATTATCATTTACTTCGAATGGGTTCAAAAGTCAACTAGTCTGAAAAGCCATTGACATTTAACCACCTATTAGTTTTTAGTACTCTATTAACCTTGACACGAAGCAGTCGTATATCAGTGTTAAACCGAACAATTACTCCATTTTAATGCATCGTTCCAAGTAAAAAAGGAGTAGCTGGAAACTACTTGCGTAAATGAGCACTTTTTGCAGCAAGGCATATTTTTTATGCATTTTTTGCCAGCTTCAATTTTAGCCATGGAATTGTGTATTTTGGACCGAACATAAAATAAAAAAAATACCCACAATGCCTCATTTCCACTGACCTACCACACAAACACTGAGTCATCGAACATTGCCAAGAATGTGTCGTGAGCGAATATTTTTAAAAAATCCGGGCACTTAGCAACCGTGTTACTGAACTGCTGCTCCATACCCACCGACCCGGAGCCGGTGCGGAGGCAAAAAAAGCGCCCCTAAGCCCCAGATACTCCAAGTAATCTGATGATTACGCTCGAAAAAGCTGGAACGTGAACAGGGCGGACTCGATTTATTTCGTTTCGTGCGAATCGTTTGGGTGCGAAATTCGCAAAGGACGAAAGTGCTCACTGATTTTTGTTTCTGACATGGGCAAGACGGCACCCGAATTAAATTTTTCGAGTTCGTTTCCTCTAAAAAAGGGTCCTTTGTATGAGCCTGAGTTTTGCAGACGAGATCCTGTAATACGATGATATAAGGAGCGAGGGAGTAGTTTGTCTACAAGTTTTATGTCCTACACAAATTCTTGTATTCATTTGTGACGAAATTTTCTTTGTGCAAGTTCAAGATTGACAGAAAGGTGATAAATGCGATTTGAAATATATGCTCAAGAACAGCTTCCGTTGATTAATTTGATTGCCCTGAAATAAAAAAAAAATCCTTTAGGTTGATTTTGTTGTGGTAGTTTTTGGACTTTCAGGTGCGGCAAATTTTTTCGACCATTGTGCGAATGATTCAGCATATTGTGCTTGGAGTGATTGCAAAATATCACTTGATTTGTTAGTTTTTGTCACCCTCATTTGCAAGAAATTTAGCTATTATGCGCTGGGCGGTGTTATTTTGACCATTAAGTCAGTCTGTAGATGATTCCAATCATTGAGTTTTGTTCTAAAATTCACCATGGAGCTCAATATGGAGCTAATAGTTCAAGACCGTTAGCAGGTTCTTTCATTTATACTTAAAGTATCTTTAGATTTTCTTTACTAATTATATACAACACTGTCGACTCTATGATTTTTAATATGTGCTGTTACATTAATCGATTGTGAGGTTTCCATACTACCGCCAGATAACGCATTACCGATTTTCACCAAATTACCAGGCAATCGACAATGCAGGTGTTCGTACTTACAGACCGTTTGCAATAGAGGTTTAGTTACAATTTACTTCAACGTATGACAGAATCATTAGTAGCAAACTGCTGTACATACTTGTCAGTTATGTTTTCAACTCAAATCAATTTTCTACAAGTACAAGCTAACAGGCAGAAACACAAATTTCTAACGAAACTGCCTCCTCTGGTAAGTGTTTTTGAAAATAATAATATTTCTTTGATTTTGGAAATGTCACTACTACAAACGAAAACCGTGCCATTTTGACGAAACGCGGTCGTTTTTTATGGTCCTTCGATCTAAAGAAAACGCAGTTTTTGGATTCTGGTGTGGAGGTGTGAAAAATTAAAAAGCTCGAACGAGACACGACCTTTGAATTGCACTGATATTTCCCACGTGAAGTCTGCACAAATATTTTCTGTGCAGTCGMAAATCTCGTATCATTATTTTAATCGTATTGGGATTGCCGAAATCGAAATCGCACATGCCCAGAGGACATGCACCGTGCTTACATTAACCCTGACCTGCGGCAATGTCATATTCTCAAACCGAAAATAGAACTGGGCGTCGTCGCTCTCGATTTCCACGGCGCGTTTGCATAACTAAAGCCATTTTTGGCGAGCCGCGTCGCAAGCCCAATAATTCCCTTTTATCGCCGCATGAACAGTCGTCTGAGTGTTTTAACCCTGCCATAAAAAGCCGTCCGCCGAGTTTTTCGGCGGAATTAATTATTAGCGCAGTGCACTGCAAGATCCGCGAAAATAACGCTGACGCGTGTTGCGTCTGCCTCGGCCGGGGCCCGCCGGGTTGGCCTAGGTTAGCGCATTTGCATAAAACACTCTTTGTCCTATTTGATAATGAGCTCTGCCAACACTGCACCGCGCAGACCTGGCCGTAAAATTCAATGGTCGTTTCATCCGGTGCATTATATTTCGCCGCGGTCGCCGATTCGACCTGTAGGAGTTTCAGGGCTTCGTGGAAGACGTGGGAGCATTCTGCTTGTGGTTCCATGGTGCCTTTTTTAATTAGGTGTAAATTCACTCGTACGCTGGCAACACCCAACGGTTCTGGAGATACAGCCGCTTAACTCTGCCATTATGGTAACATCAACGCCAAAACTCTAAAGAAATTTGAACTGGGATTGATGTGCATTCAAACAGAATTCGTGTTATGAATACAAGAGGTGTTATTATAATTAACGCTGAAGTTTTGGAGATTCGACAGAATAACTGTTCAGGAGATACGACAATTTTAGTTTTTATCATCAGTTTCTTATTAAATGAGTATAGATAAGATGCATTGGTGTTTGCTAAATATTGTAAAACATTAGGCAAAGTTTTACTTCTTTCACACGCACGTAATATTTAATCGTTCACAAGATACCATTTACTGGAAATCCAAACAAGAGAAAGTTTCAGCATGGTTTTTAGCATTGTACTATTCCGTCGTTTTGAATGTACCTATTTGGTGGCTCAGTTTAAAGACAGTTACTATTTTTTTTAAGAAACTTAATTCGCTTTATAAAGAATAGGTTGATGTAAAAACAAAACTGGAGATTGTGCACTCTCAGGCCTACCAGACCCTCTTCCACCTTAATCCTCAAACGTCCTCCTTACCTCCGCCTCCCATTTCCTTTTAATCTGTGCAACAGTAATAGTTTGAGTATTTTACGTCTGCTCATTTTTAAGGTGTGCCCTAACCACTTTTCCCCAAAAGGGTTTGTCGGAGCTCTCTTCTTTCCCAGACTAGATATTTCTTCTTCTTCTTCTTCTTCTTCTTCTTCTGCTTCTTCTTCTTCTTCTTCTTCTCCTTCTCCTTCTTCTTCTTCTTCTTCTTCTTCTTCTTCTTCTTCTTCTTCGTCTTCTTCTTCTTCTTCTTCTTCTTCTTCTTCTTCTTCTTCTTCTGATGTCTTCTGTTTTCATGTTTTCGTTGTTCATTCATCCCATGTTTTGGATTTATATGCTTGCTGCCATCCTCTCCAATATTCCTATTACCTATCACCAGTAACTCTTTAGCAAAAGCCATACGTTTGTGTCTTTTTTGATACACCATCCCAGTCCTATCGATTCCTTCATCTCTAACCATTTTCTCAAGCACAAAGTTATTTAGGCAAGGGGTCTCCTCGTCTTAAACCTCCTTCAACTGTAAACTTTTCTGATGTTTTAATATATATTTTTACCTTGTTTTTGTCCCGTATAGTATAATTTTTACTAGTATTCTCTTACAATATGATTCATTCTGGTGGTTGGTCAAATTTTATGCAGTGTAACTGATTTTGTAAGCAACATTTAATAGTGCCACTACTCGATAGTTTTCACATATAATGGTTTCCTTTCTTAGAGGCGGGGCCGAACTCCTTAGGGCATAATTTCCCATATAAGATATCTAGCAGCTTTTGTATTTTTTGTGAGATCCCTGTTCTGCGGTTACCACCCCCGGTAACCTATTCATTTGCATTTTTTATACTTTACATTTTCTGTAAAAAAACGTGGTTTCTCATTTTCGTTACCTAAAGGTTGCTCGTTGCTTGTAAGTTTCTATATTTCGTACTGTACAAGAAACTCGTAGCACTTTACTTTTTCTCTTAATGGCTCCTTATTGCAAGCAATAAACAAATGAGTTTTATCGGGCTAATCATCATATTTTTGAGAATTAAGACGCCAAACAAGACGGGTTAATTTCCTCTGAGGTGACCAAGATCAGTTCGTATTTTTAAAGCTTCCATTATCGGTGCATGATTGCCTAAGGGCATCTGAATAGTCGTTCCAGGTTATCTCCATCCAAACAAAATGCAGTTTATTTGTCGAGCTTAGAAGATAAATTTGGAGAGCAAGGCTCGTTTAAGCGCACGACAATTACGATAAAAGCTTTTAAATATAGTCGCTTGAAAGAAAACAAAAATCTTCATCAAAAACATCGCCATAAAGTGTTATCAACAGACAAATAAGACGTGTATTTCACGACCTATCCCACCGGAATCTTCATTGGTAGACGTCTTCCACAAAAAAAGGGTCGAACTAATGGCTGATCGCAAAAAGTCGACCTCCACAGCAAATTATGCGAGGCGGAGTCCAAATGGGTTTAGTGGATTTCCTTGGAAAAATTGACCCGGCCGCGGTGTTACACAATACACGCGCTTCAGCTCAAGGAGGAAAGCGAGTCCGACGTTTCCCTTTTCGGTTAGGCGCACTCGCGGCGATATTTTTAGAATTTGGCAAACAGCGTCATAACGGAAGTCAGGAGACGTTGCTAGGCGACCACGGGTGTAAACTCGCGGTTGACCTTGGATTCACGGAAACTGGCCGGGAGCACTTAATTGGATGCTGCGACTTCAGGAGGTAACCGGGCGTCAAACTGAAGGAGAACTTCGAAATTATAGATTATGTTACCTGTTGCTTGTGATACACATCCTGGAAGTCGACGTAGTCTTGAATTTTCTCGAATACCCATATTTTCCTTAACAGAGTCATGCTGTTTATAGTTCGGCATTTCTGAAGGACTAGGGCATGCGAGTTTATAAATAATAATTTGTGGGTGTGGAGAGTTTGTTAAAACCAGTACAAGTCCAAGGTAACGAGATTTATTTTGAATAAATGATATACGAAGGTGGGTGCTGGTTCTAAAAACAATCGACTTGGCACCGGCACAAACGTTTTTCATAAATACCCCGCGAAAACAATCGGGATGATGTTCATTCTCAGTCTTACGTAAATTCAAATCAGGATGTGCTGCATTATGTTTATATTATGCCGCTTATCTAATATGCAACAAGACCAGGGCAGCGGGCCCTATCTGTCGTTAATTCCGCGATAGGGGATTAATCTTATTGAGGTCACTGCCGAAATTGGAACCAAAATGACCCCCGAAAGGACTCCTTGATAATTTTTGGGCAGCAGCCATCGGGAATGCACCAAAGCATGACCAAAAACAAGGGTAATGAGTGCAAAAAATCAATCTCGAAAGTGCAAGTGTCACAGCGGTCGGAGATAACACCGTTGCGGCAATTAAAAAAAATGCTGACCAAACAAAGAAACGATGCATTATTCAAATGCGTATAATACATCCTCTGAGTCACCTGTTGAAATAATGCAGTCTGCATTTATAAGCCAGAAGAACGGGAAGATGGTGGATATTTGCATAGTTCCAGGGATCTTTTGCCACGCACCGCCTATCGCGATAAGAATCATTTCCCGTAATTAACAGGACAAAAACCCTGCAGGAACAATTACTGTCCGATAAGGGACCGGAAAGGAAGTGACCATGAAGCTGTGAAGGAATCTGCGATTGTGGTATTTCATGATCGCTGACGTGCATCCTGTAAGTATCGAAAGGAAGAGAAAAACCTTCCTTGTGTTTCGCTAATAAACGTCTTCTACACATAAGCAAAAGAAAAAGTAAAACATCACGATCGCTTCGTTACCTCGTTGGCGATACACGATCTCTCTGTTTGGTACATGTTGAGAAACAAAGCCGGAATAATGCATAACCAGGAGGCTGGTACTAAATCAGTAAGAACGCAAGTGCCTACCTTGCCCGTGAATTATGGCCGTCGATCGTGTAGAAAATTTCACGGTCATTGGAATTAAACTTCGGGAAGGCTGCTGGTGCTTATTTTTAGATCGGCTAGACTTCTAATTTCCATGTACTAGCCACGACGTAGACGAGCTAAATTACGGGGAAGGCAAACAGGAACTTCACTTCTATCGCAACCTGGACTAACGTAAACAGCGAAGCTCGCAATTTGACACGCCCGTTTACATAACATGCTCTAACGAAAATAAGTCGGCGTTTTCATTAGCTAAATTCCCGTTCCTTCCGACGCAATTGCAGAATGCAGGGAATGTATTTGCTCAGGTCTGGTTTCGTAACTCACCTGCGTAGGCAAGTGGTTGATTGAACCATAAGTAAATTTCATTTTGCCGTTTTCGTTTTACAAATAGTGGATCCAGTCGCATCTTTTTGTCACTTCCAAACAGGTGCATATTTTCTCATCTCTGTTAATAAGATTCATCGCAAATATCTTGGCATATATCAGTTTAAGTGTTTACCATTTGGGCTTTTCAAGACTTCTTGAACGTGTGCTAAAATTCTTGCAGAGCTGCGCCAGATTATATTATGTGTGGCGATTCTCGATGATAATATCGTTGTTGAACAAGTGAGGAAGATTTTGGTCTGGTTCCTGAACACTTTATTTCTTCTTTAGGTTTTCGTTTTCAGTCAAAATTCTAGATACATATACTATTATTTGAAGACGTAGCCTGCTAGTTAATGCTCAGTCGCTTTGGCTTGTTGTTCCTTATGCAACTTGCGTAACCAACGGTATTTATTTTGCGAAGATGTTTTTGTAGTTCTACAAACGGCTGCCGTTCACAGATGAAATAAAGCATCCGCGGGCCGTACATTAATTATCCATGTACGTGTTTATATAATCAATTTATTCGTCGACACCGGCACGCTGAAAATAGTAAAATGACGTTGGTTGCGGAATTCGGATTTGAGGCGACTGTACTAGTGTGTTTCTTGTTATTTTTGGCACAAAAATCGTGGTCGGTTTACAAAATCTCGCGAATAACAATTAAGAATAATATCCGCCAAGACACGCGGCTTGTTTACTGTCTGGCGATCGGCGAAAAATGGCGTCCAGCGGCGTGTGTGTGCAGCAGGAGAGCACGGTGAACTAGTGGCCTAGAGCCGGATGACGTTTTATGGGGCAGACCTAGACTAGATGCAACATCATAGACAGCCTAGGATAGGTCAGTTACGTCTGGACAGAACGAGACTAGCTGGTCCGGTATACCGAGAACGCGCGTTCTCGGGTTGTTTGCCGACTGGTTTTTTGTTTGCATTATTAGACGGCGACGAAACGGAAAGGATTTTTTGCATGTGCATCTAATTTTCGAGCCGAATGCTAAGCAGCAGCCGCGAACAAAGGAACCGGTGCTGAAGGCCGAAATATTTCAATCGCGACTGCGTCGCCGATCCAGATCGGTCCGATGTTTATCTGGGTTGAGATTCCTTATTTACGATTGCCGAATTTTCCTGCTTAGTTTGCGCAATCAGGCGGTTCTCCAGCTGCTGAATTATTGGAATTGGGCTAACGATTGGCCAACAATATGTATTCGAGGCTTTTCTTAATTAATGTCAAAATTTATAGGATATTTATTGATGAAGTTTTTCCAAGCAGTATTTAACAAACATGACAGCAAAACAATAACAGGAAGCTGTTGATTACAACAACCTGTGTCATTAGCGTTTCCTTACTATAAACCAAGCACTTTTTTTAACTTGCCGTGGGTATAACTTTACGATGCATTGCCAATAAAGCACAATGGAATTGTCAGTTACGTCACCAGCGGCAAACATTCCGCCATCCGGTTGCAGGCGCCAAAATACAGTTTGCCGAAAATGTTTGCACTAATCTATTTAAAAAATACTGCCATAAAACAAGTCGTTTATATTTTAACATGTTTACAACGAGACGGGCTTTTCACGTKATAGCCTCACGTAGGATATCGGAAGCTGCGGTCTAGCAGCAGGAGCGTTGGAGCGTTGTTGCCAGATCGGCGAGGAATACATTCTTGCAAACGTTCAGAAGCAAAAACTATCTCAATTGGTTACCACCTATAATGCGAGGGAATTATCGTAGATGCTTGTCAACAAGTATGGTTTCAGTGTAGACTTGAGGATCTTGTATAATTTCTTTGTAATCGATTTCCAAGTTAATCTATTATTTCGGGTCTTTAATTCATATGTATATAATGCCTTGTTCTAGTGCTCCAACCGTCTTCTCCACAGTACCGTAGTCTATACCTTTTTCTGTTCTCTTTAGCCCACTTGATCAGTCGCTACTCCTCTAGCCTTTTCAAGTGAACCTACATAATTGAAGACAAGTGTTCTGATAAAATCAGGCTTTAAATATCTGGTTCTTCGTATGTCTTCCACACGCAAATATTCTGCGTAAAATGTCAGTCGCTCATATGATTTACACAACGTACATTTACATCAAGTTTTTCTTTATACAAAATACTGTTTTGTTAAATGGCCCAGACAACAAAGCTATTCATCTGCTTGTTATATGAACGTAAGCTTTTGCGGCCAGAGTCAAATTCAAATTTTGGTCTGTTTGGGTTACACCGCGTCGGTTTAGGGAATAGGGTTGACAATCGCTCGCCTTTATTTATAACGGGCAACTTCCTGACATAAATATAAAGTATGGCACAACTTAACGCAGAAACACGTCTGAGCTGAACCAAATCCTAAGAAAGAAAGGAAGGATTTGTTTCACCTCGGACATATTTCTCGCTTAAATTGTGCCATATTTTATATTCCTGACCTGAAGATGCCCCTTATTAGAGCGGACGAAACGTCGACCCTATTTAGTGAACCGACGCGGTCTATACCAAAAAGACCATGATTGTGCTTGTGGTTTTTCACCATCTTCACAATTAATCAGTTGGTTCTAGTTACATCTGTATCAGCGTCTTTACTATGTCGGTATTTTTCATTTTCCTTATCGGCTCACAATTCTTTCAACAAACAGGCCTCTTCCAAAGAGTTCTTGGATTTTTTGACTGTTACAGCAGTCGTCTTTTAGCGACAAATAGGACGCGTAAATGCGACGGTGAAAAGAAGGTTGCTGGTCGGAAGATCGTGAGGAACGGCGAAGATCCGGCAGCGTAGCTGCGACCGTTTGACGTTGGCAAACTTGGCAATCGTCTAGATGATATCGGCCGCCCGCGATCCCGCCGTTCTCCTCGGTCACTAGTTCATCGACTCGGCGACTTTCCGCGATGCTGAAGGTCACCGTTGTATAGTTGCATTGCGCGCGCTCCACACTCTCGGTTTCCTCGGACCCCCCGCGCCGCCCCCACGCCCGTCTCCGCGGACTAGCGCCGCGTCGTTTCGTCTTCCGCTCAGATTTCCTTCTGGTGGTGTGAGGGATCTCTGCAGATGACAATGAATGGGGGAAAATTCGCTTTTAAACTTTGTTACTCCCGCACCCTCAGATTTGCCGAGTTAATGCGTTAAAACGTAAGAAATCGAAGCATGAGCTTTTATTTTAAATGCTTTGTCCTCGGGTTTGTCATACACAAGTTTTTCTAATGTTGGGTGCATTGTGCCACACGATCATCCAAATCGGAAATGTCGACATCGGCAACCATTTCCTCAATCCTTAATGGCGCCTTTATCGGCAAATGTCGCCTAATTTGGGGTCCCTTTCCTGTCGCCGATGGATATTTTTTATTCGGCAGGCGTACAAACGCTTGTTTGTGCTATCTTCCTAAAAATAGCGTTACTAATATCGTTTCAAGGACTGCCGAAAGTATTGATCCGATCATCCGTTTATGGCACAGACCATTTTAATATTTAATACAGGAAAGGCAGCCAGTTTTGGGAACACGAGCCCGCGCTCTTGCTGCGGAAAAGGGAAATGGAAGTTGATCAGGTTTAATATCGGAAAATCGCCAGGATACCTGCCATTTCAAATCCCTATACGCCAAATCGGTAGAGGGTTCCTCTTGTCTTATGAATAAGCAAAACACATTAGGAAAACTACCTTAAAGCAAGGTCTTTAAATTTATTCCGAAATATTCGATCCGAAACTACACGAATATATTCTCGGATAGTTATTATGGACGATACTGCGTCATCACGTGTGAGGCTCCATATTAACTGAGATACAAGGGTTAAAGTTGAGCACCAAGCTCGTGAAACTTGTTTGTCTAATTAATACATCCGACGCTGTTTTTGTTCCATTACACCTGACCCTTTCGCTATTCCACCCACCAGTTTCAAATAAAGCGATTTAGTTGGCTTAAAGCAAACTGTGGAGCTAGTAAACCCAATTAGTCAAAACGCAACCAGACGAAATTAAGCCAGCGATAGGAGAATCGATTGTGGTTCCGGAAACATTAAAAAGGCATTTCAAACACGATACAGTACAGACAGGAGATAAGAGCGCATTCTAACCCATATCTGGGTAGTGTAAACAGATTTTTTTTACCGTTCGCGAGCACCCAGTCATTTGTTCCGTCATTATCTAACGTGGCTTCGACGGAAAAATCACCACGCTCTACAATGATAACTTGTTTTGAGGAAATTCTTCTCATTAAAGTCGACTACGTATCATCTGGGCGTTTATCGTTAGTTAGGGAAGGATGTATGTAGTTCAAGAGTATCGGGAAAGGTCATCGCATCCGCTGTATATAATGGAAGGAAGTTGAAATTACCTTAACGAAATCTACGCAATCTTGCTTGCAACACACTTCGTAATTGTTAGGAATGGCTAAAAGGTACATAATGTATATAAGAAAAACAGAATTCGCGATACTCAAGACGACAGCTTCAGCGGGAACAAAAGAAAAACGATACCGGTTGTCAGCAAAGGGAAGTTCCGCTTGCCCCATTCGTTACGACCAAAATAAAATGGCGATCATCTTTTTGCGCACAGTGCGACAGATGCTCAAACCGGGTACATTAACATTGCCGTACGCATCCGCTATATTTGTTTCGTTGCACTCTCGCTTTCCTGCCTGGTTGCATTTCAGTTACCTTATCCCATTGGCCGACTGGCTTTTGTTACGTCCAATCGAAAGTCGTCCACGGAGATGACCCGTGCCAGTGGCGTAACACCGGCGAACTAGGCCAGTTACCTTGCGGCCGCGGATTTTTTCAAATGGCACTGTTGACACACTGAAGTTCAACGATACCTGCTTGAGCATTTGTCGATAAATATTTGTTGTAGATATTGATGATGGGTTATTATGTGTATGCACCTGGGTGAGGTGCAAACACGCGGGGGGAATAGTCGCTATGAATTGTGAGCTTTGCTTTGAAAGTTATTTATCCTAATTTGTTCTTTTCGTATATATGAGTGTGTACAGAGAGCTTGAAAGAGCCCGTCTCCTTTTAATCTTTGTAATTTGAAAAACGATCTTAATTGCTAAGGATTCGAAAGCATGGATAACATCAGCAAAAATGACAGCGACATTTTTACAAAGAAACTTACCTTCGATACATTGTCAAATGCCATCCCACTTCGTGCTGTTGGGAATCAAGCGTCTATTTTTCTCGTGGGTGATATTGATTTTCAAATGTTTGCGTTCCCATTTTCGCGAGTGTTTTCTTCCGACGTTATCAAGTACGCCAGTGTGTCGGACCTTGAATCGGGCGGTCACCCCAAGTATACCTCCGCCTTCTATGTTGCACCAGACGTGGTCGTGTTCAAGAAACGGCTTCACTGCAGTTGCAGTGTTGTCGGGATAGGCTCGGGGGTATTTTATCGCCAATTTTCATGGTAAATCGTCACTCGATAAAAAAAATCCATCTTCCTGACGGATTTACCTCAAAATTACGCGAATGCCACTGAAATTTCTTGATTTGTGTGTACTCATCTGTGAAATTGAAAATCCTTATTCATTGTTTTTAGCAATGAAGAGATATCGATGTATTTGGCAACGACGTGTGCACTTGTATCGGGCCCGCAATGATATAATTATAGAAAACTGCACATGCGCCCGTGGCCTTTGCCGTTCCAGCTTGCACTTGCCATCGTTACGCTCGAATGGCTCCAATTGGTTTTTGTTGTTTTGGTATCGCGACCGGAAACCATTGATCGCCGGTTGGTCTTTTCATCTCTTTCCACGTGTGTTCGGTTATGTGAAGGTGGTTGAAGCTGCGAAAAGCGAAGGTGCTTCAAATCTTTACTTATACTGGCTCTCTCAAACATAAAATAGATATTTGCAAATATGTCCAAAAGTATTTGAGATAGATCCAAATATATCGGAATAAAGTACAAAGTTGTCAGATCAAGCTATCCGTGATTGCATGCGTGTTCTTTCTATCATTCATTTGTTTTTTCCCATATTTTTTTAAGTATAACTGTCCTACGTTTCAAGCTTAATCGGATAGAGAAAGTCCCATCCGTCCATCTTTATTCGTTGACTTTCGAATATGCTGCAATTGTCATTTTATTAAAAAAATGTTATATAACTCCGAAATTGAGTAGAGGGTGTTCTTAAAAAAAAAACAAGTTGACTAGCGCTCGGGAAAAACTGCGATACCCTGTATAAGTGAAAATATTTTCTTCCTACTCACGGGTTAAATAAATAAAGATCTATGAAGAAATCTGCAAAACAACTGCCAATTGTGGATTCAGATGATAACTCAAGTTATCACATTAACGTTAAATTATTCTCTATTTGTGACTTTTAGATGCCATTTTTCTATGTTGTAAAAGAAGCATTTCATTGCTATTCCTTGTCTCTTTTTTTATACCATCGGTTTAGCAGATATTTAGATAATTAGTCTGGGATGCGTGTTTATTTGAAAACTTCACAGTTTACATTATATTTCAATACATCGCGTCTTATATACGTTTTGTGCAAAAATTTGAAGGCTCGATCATTATACATTAACTAGAGTTGTATGTGCAGCGTACATCATTTTAACGAAAAGTGATATTCGAAGTACCTGCTTCATTTTTGAACTCGTGCATGGTTCCACCAGCATAGCTCACGCACCAGCAGCCGTGGGCTGCATTTGCCGTCCAGACGTTGCAGTTTTTTGCCCCGGTCATATAACACGAGCGACCGTGTTTGTAATTCATCTTTCGGGTAGGTGCGGAGGGACTTAATCCAAACCTGGGGCCGATGAACCTGTGACATTGTCGCGGAGATGATCCAGGTAATCGTCTGGCTGCAGACGCTTTTTTTGCCTCCCCGAAATGCATCGCAAAAATTCGTCCGGTCGTTGGAAGAGACGCGAAATCGCCAGTTTTCATTAGCACCTCTGACGTGATAACAGGATGCCCGGACTTGTTTTGAAGGCCTCCGTTTTTGCAGTGAGAAAAACACTGATTTTGTGGGAACGGACGCACACTTCACGAACGTTTTTATTACAAATAAGTCACGCAAATGCCAGATTTCATTTAATCCCTACATATTGAGTTGAGTGTAATGTAAACTATATTACATGGAGCGTTTATCGTTAAAGAAAAGTTTTACCAGGTTAATCTGGTTTTATGGAAATAAAGGCGGCTTTGAATGATGGTAAAACTATTTTTTGTTCAATTATTCCATTCTTTATATCCATTCAGATTCGCTTCTTTAAATAAAGAAACCCGGTAACTTGATACTTCAACCGGACAAACCCCTCCGATATTCACACGGCTCTTCCGAGCAGATGATAATTTCACCCCCTGCTGTTGACGGTCCTCTTTCCGAATGTAGGTCATATAGGGGGTGGGTTATTTAACCCCGTATTGTCAAAGGAAAGGTCCGGACAGGTATATAACTGTGACGGAAACTAATTATTTAAAAAAGGACGGGGCCCCTTTTAGATGAGCACAGGTAGTTCACCGCATAGACCCTGTACGACGGGCCTTTTGTGTGCCGTCCGCATATGTAAACGTGGTGGGCTGCCGGATATTATTATACGCGGTTAATTATTAAATTGTACCTACCCTTTATTAATAGGGAGATAGGGATGATCGCGGTTTTTTACTATTTTAGGGATGTTAGTGAATTTTATATTGATACGTGAAGAGCTTGTGTTTTCGTAATTTAGTAAAATGAAAGATACGTTACTCCTCTCCGGTATTTTGAAAAGTCGCACGCTTTATCCGAAATTATATATCTCGTGTTATTAGGTCGTTTGTATTTTATAAATTTCTTTATGTTTTACAGTATGCCCTGTTTTTTAAAATTGTTCAGTTTTGGTCTCATCAACTCCTGGTTTCTACACCTACCTCAGTGTCCTTTTTTTCACGACTTTCAGTAGGTATCCTGTAACCTCACTTTAAGTGGTTTTTTCCTTATGCATTTTCTTCCTCTGCTATACTTACAGACTGGCAAATGGATCCGTAACAGCGAAAGGAATGCGGATAAAATTCGAAATTGACAAGTTTAACTACATAAAAACAATAGTGCTGGACATGAAGTAATTTGAATCTGAAAATCAATTTTATGCAATCACATTATCATTTAAACGTGATTGTGACTTCTATTTTAATTTTAACAACACTAGAATATGAGGACAGATGCCCTCAGTGCCATCTAAGTGGAAGGCTGCGAGCTAGGCGGCCTATAAATTACCTAGTGCAGGTCCCTATCGATGGCGTCGGAAAATGCTCCGAAATCGAGATGATGTAAATAAATGATTAATTAACTAATTTACTATTAAATATTACAATAGCTAAACATTTTTCCAAAGATACTATCGGCTTCGGTTAAACCGGCAACACTCACGGGGAAGGCGTGTTCCGGCGGCCTGAACGAACCTGATTGGTTCTCTTACGTTTTGTTGCCATAGTAATGATATTTGCGGGTTGACATAATTCAGTGGTGGGGTGGCGTTATATGTTTGTAAATTTCTCTTAATATGGACAATAACCCTCCATAGCCAAACAAGAGAAGTGATTGCAAATATTTATGTGTAGGTAATAATATAGTTTATTTGAACAAAAAAAAGATTGATAAACTTTTATAAAACACCGCACGTCGCTAGGTATCAAATTAGAAATGTTTTACTACAGCTGCATCCCCGTTGGCACTTTGTATTATGTCTTCGACTAGTTGGTCATGCCCCTTATGGGTAAAATTTAATTGTAGTTATAGTCTGTTGTTTGATTTTCCTTATTTCTACCAAATCCGTTTAGCGTTTTAATTCCATTTTATTCGATTTCATAAAGCAAAAGAACAATCAGATGCTTATTGAAATTTGACAGTATCCTGTAAAATCCGCCATCTATGTGGCGAGTCACGTTTATACCACAAAATGCATCTCAGCGCATTGTCGAGTGGCAGTATCGATCTGGCGACAGTCGCGGCAACGTGAATGATTTTGAAGTACCGAACTGGCATAGAAGTTAAGCTTTCTGTCACTGAAAACAATTTTTGCTGAGCTTTTATTCGTAAAAAAAAAATCACCACAGAGGGATACGTAGGTGAAATTTATTCATTATAGCAGCCAAGGGACGTCAGATTGTTAACGTCCTCTCAAAATTTCCCCAGCATCATTGTGTTGTACAGTTCCCCCGCGCGTTCTGCAGATTTGGGTTTAGGGTTTCCGCGAATACGAGGCGCTCTCTCCATTCGTTCGGTTCCTTTGTCTCGGCTCTTTACCGGTCCGTTCTCGTTTCCACTTTGCTTTATTAGGGCCGTTCCGCGACGTGCAAAAAAGCAGTATATTAGTTGACCTTTCCGAGCGGCAAAATTTGCTTAAAAATGCCGTTAATGACCGTCGCGGCAGTTAAAATTCTGCACCCGCCGATAAATCTGTCAGCGTCGACGTTTCAGGAACGTCCAGCGCGATCAAAAAGAAGGACCATTCGCACGGGATGGTGGTGCACTGGGATAGAATGCAAGCCGCGATGGGCGGTGCATCTATTTACGCAGTACAAGGACAGTGCCGGTTGAAGGTTAGCCCGTCATTTCCTGGTCAATGTTCTCTGCAGGGCCGGCCCACCGCCGTCCCCCTTTCGCCCCCCGGGCGGCTGCCCGAGCCGTATTATGACACTTGCGGTTATTTCATCTCGGTTTAATTTTATCCGCGCTCGTAATCTGGTTCATCGCACAGCAGATTACTTCATCTAACACTAGATTTATCCCAGATCGATGTATTCTCGGTAAGTTGGTACTAGGGATGGTCAGAATAGACCAGTGAATCCATAGATTTCCGACTACGTGGATCGATTCGTTGAAAATACTGGGTACTGTGGATCGGTCCGATTGCTTTAATTTGAAAAACCGCTTAGCAGTTAAATGTTCAAGAAAGAAAAGATAATCGCTTTGTGACAATCTGTTTTTTTAGCTAAGAATCTTTTAGCGTAGTATTCAGCTTTAGAAAATGGTCTTTCTGAAAAAAATTAACGTGGTGTTTTTAACAATGCTGAATATGCGACTTGGAAATTTTTAAGAATGCTCAACTTATAACTTTGCTCCTAATAATGTGGTAGTTCAAGACGCAGTTCATAGTTACGTGTTCCTAAAAGACAGAATCTGTCAACCCGACTATTTTAGACCTGAACGAAACAATTGGAAATTGAAATACAGTTGTTTCCATGAGTATAACTTTCTACACATCTGTATTTCGTTAGTGCTAAACATCGTAATAGACAGTTCCTGGATAATAAAATTTACAAGTGTTACACCGCTATTTTCTGAAATACAGCATACAAATGTAATTTTTGCTTATAGACATACGGTTTATAATCTTCATACCTCCTTTTTCCATCAAAAACTACTCTAGATCGAATAAATTAGATTTTATATATTGAATGACGCAAATATTAAATAGATTCGGTTCAGAAGCGCTCTTGACCATCCCTAATTTGTATCAATAAATCTACAGTCCAGTGGAGAAATTATGCATTTTTAAGTTATGGAATTTTTCTTTAAAGCGAATTCCGATTTAGAGTGACGATCATGCTTTGCTGTATGTTTTATAATAATAACAATATTGCTGCAAATGGCAAAAAATGTGCATAATCTTTGCGATCAACTATACATTTTATTAGCGGTGAAAAAGTTACAACAATAAAAGCAGTAAAACGTTTTCTGGCACTATTATTAGGTTTTATTTATTATAGTTAGCAATAGACAGTTGGTCAGACCTTAAGCTGTAAAAAAGATTGAAAACTGATCCATCTTCTCAAAGTGGAGTAATTAATTAATTCTTCAAAAGAAAATATTCTTAATGTGAACTTCCACTTTATTTTTCAATTGTAAAGCGCTTTCGGCTACATGCTAGCCATCGTCAGTACAAACGTTAAAAGGAAACTAACAGTTTGACAAAGTCAAAAATCAGAAACAAGCAAACTTGACCACAAACTGAAATGCAACCCACATGCCAGTAACTCAAACGAAACATTAATTTAGATCAAACAAAGAATTTAGAATAGGACAATTGAAATTACAAAAATCATTTAGAATAGTATTATAAAATTTTGTTCGTTAATAATTTTATAAATCTCTAAAATTTCCAAATAATTTAATTTAGATGATTTACTACACAAATGTAATGAATTTAGATTGTCTAGCGTGGCAGTGTGTTTATTTACTAATAAATGGTTAGCTAACGAAGAATTTGTTGTAACAATATCTGCCACGCTAGACAATCTAAATTCATTACATTTGTGTAGTAAATCATCTAAATTAAATTATTTGGAAATTTTAGAGATTTATAAAATTATTAACGAACAAAATTTTATAATACTATTCTAAATGATTTTTGTAATTTCAATTGTCCTATTCTAAATTCTTTGTTTGATCTAAATTAATGTTTCGTTTGAGTTACTGGCATGTGGGTTGCATTTCAGTTTGTGGTCAAGTTTGCTTGTTTCTGATTTTTGACTTTGTCAAACTGTTAGTTTCCTTTTAACGTTTGTACTGACGATGGCTAGCATGTAGCCGAAAGCGCTTTACAATTGAAAAATAAAGTGGAAGTTCACATTAAGAATATTTTCTTTTGAAGAATTCTGTAAAAAAGACCTTAATTCAGACCCAAAATGGTCCGATATTCGGCTAAATTATCGTAAGGGAGAGAATGAGAGTTTGACTTTGTGGTCACATTATTACCATCGCATGTGTTATGTAGGAAAAATGAAAACATCGCCTGGAAACTAGATGATTAATTCGTAAAATCAATTTTCTACAATAAGGAACAAAACCAAAATTTATTTAACCGGTACTTTCTAGATCCAGTCCCTTTAGAAGCGTACTCTTTTCGGCAGCTCGATATCTGTGCAATAAAATGCATTGTTTTTTCCGCATAGTGATTGCTGTTATCTCTAGACTCGTTAAGATAAAGGTGTACACTGTAGTGGTGTTGGCACCAATTTTTATCTTGGATAATTTTTATTGAGCCAATTATTTTGATTCATTGTAGTTTTATGTTTCGTAATATCCCTTTTACTTATCGAGCGGGAACTATTATTATTGAATCATGCTAGATAAATCAGAAAAGGACCAACTTGAATTTCGCGAACACTCCAGATAAAGTGTGATGAACGTAAACACAATTAATATCGTTTCTGTTTAAGGGTATGTCATAAAATAAAAATTATGGGTGAGCTGTATCGATACACCCATGATATTAACGTGGACACGTTTGATTTTTTTTGTTTTTACTTATAACAAACTGCCATTGGCGTTTTTTTATATAATCAAATATAACGATATCTACGAGTAATTCTTTGAAAATTGAAATGTTTCTCACAAACAGTAAAAGTTTTGCTTCACACCGGGTATATATTGTTTTTTTAGTGTAKTCTGCAATTTTTCATTTTTTTCGCCATAATTATATTTATGCATTTCTCAAATATTCCTGTAAACATTGCGCATGAGAATTTATATATACATTCCATGTATTCTCCATACCGCAGTAGGTACTCACTTTTCTACTTAAGACTCTGTATATACAGAGCTCTACTTTTATCGCTGAATACTGCTGACCATAATACCGATTGCCACCGCTAGGTGGCATTGCCTTTCGGATGGATTTCACGGAATGTACCACAAAACGGAAGATCAAAATCAAAAATCTTACTTTTTGCTCTAGGTAAATAGCTTGACTTGGTTTTTTTTTAGAAAGTTTTTTTGGAGTATTGCGGTACGCTGTTAAAGAAATTTTATATAGACAACGTGTGTATAGGGATATTGTTTGGTCTAAGTTTAATAGTGGGTCTTCAAATTTATTCATTTTTTTGCGCTAATTGCGTACCTACTTTGATTATGCAATCGTGTTCGGACTAATAGTCATGAAAATATAATTTTTTTAGCAGAAGGTGACTGTTGTATTGTTTCTGTTGAACTCTTATTATTATACAACTACCTTCTAGTTTATAGACATATGTGATTAACCTGGGTTCTCTTTTGTTTCAGTACCTGACAGCTACAGCAACTACCTGTCGACCCTCCAACACCAACACCAAGTCCAACAAAACTCCCACATGCAGGGTTACCATCACGGAAGCATCCACTCCCCCTTCGCCACACCATCAGCTCCATCTCCTCCCAGAGGACACGCCATCCCAACCTCAGTCATACAGGCAGCGACGTCAAGCGTCAACGACGAACTATCTTACATGCTCGAGCTGGGTTTCCCACCCAGGAAGCTGAAGAAAGTGAAGAAGCCCAAGACGGGCGAGCCCGGCTCTGTGAAAAGGAAGAGCAGGGAGGGTTCGACGACGTATCTGTGGGAATTTTTGCTCAAACTCCTCCAGGACAGGGAGTACTGCCCGAGGTACATAAAATGGACGAACAGAGAGAAGGGCGTCTTCAAGTTGGTCGACTCCAAGGCCGTGTCGAGGCTATGGGGGCTCCACAAGAACAAACCCGACATGAACTACGAGACGATGGGCCGCGCGCTGAGGTATTACTACCAGAGGGGCATTCTGGCCAAAGTTGACGGCCAGAGGCTCGTGTACCAGTTCGTCGATGTTCCCAAGGATATCGTCGAAATCGACTGCTCGGGCGCGTGACCTATTATCACGATAGACTTGGCGTGAATGCCACCTCAGCAGTGAACCACTCTCGATAGTACAAGAAATTCGCCCCGCCGTTGCGGGATTTTTTCTACCTACCAATTTAATTTATTTAACAGTGCTGAAAAATCAACAGACGTACCTACAAGTCAGCTCCTGTAGACAATACTCGATTTAGTTCGGAACAACGAATTTACAAGAATGCTACCAAAAAATGCCCCCCGGTTAAGGGCGTTGGTTCGGATGCCCTGCTTACACCACGGAACCATTTTTGTAAAGGTGTAACCAACCTCATAACTAAGATCTCAAGTTGAAGGTTTAGGAACGGTTGTGACTGTGGAAAAACAGTAATTTTAAAGGTTGTGGTAATTTTTAAGACGGATTTACGCTTGGATAGAGTGCCTCCTTTGCGTATTTCACGTGAAAACATAACTGCCAAAACAGTTCATTTTTATAGTCGATACTTCCGCGGACTGCCAAACATCAAGGGTGAAATACGCAAAGGAACATCTGTGCAACAGTTTTTGATGAAGGTTTTGGAAACATGTATTTTTTAACACTATTTCATACCTGTAGCCGTAGACAATAATCACTTCCTTTGTTTTTCACAAAAATTTCCTGGTGCTTTATAGCCTGTGTACAATGAGATGAATATTGTTTTATTGTTGGGATAAAATTTTAATTGTCATTATTATGTAAATAAAAGTCTATATACCACAAATATTTGTATGAAATAGTGAGATGTAATTTTGGAAAGGAAAGTCTTATGACGTTTGTATCTGTAGGTTTTGATAAAGTTTTGGTATGGAAGTAGGTCAAATCTGAAATGTGATAAGGCAGTAGGCTGGGTATTTTGGAAGGTTTTAAAAAAAATTGTTACCTATATATCGTAGAGATACAGAAGGATGGTGCCCTTAAAACAGGAAATGAGACTGTGTGCGGTGCCTGAAAGATTGATTTGTCTATAGTAAACATATAACCAATATTCAGGTTGAATTGTCAATATTTAATAGCTCTCTGGATGTAATTAAAAGTTTATTGATTTTTTGGCTCTATGTGGCGACGAAATTCGTTTCCATCGTTGATTGATCTCGGATGTACACAAGAATCACGTGTGTAAATAAAAAAGTTGTACTTATTTGGTAACCTTCTTTTATGCACTTATTTTCAATGTGTACATTCTGTATAGTATTTATTCTGATTTTCGAAATGCGTTTTCTAAATTGTAAAATTTTTGTAATGTTCTGTGATGATTATGATTAGTTCCCTTTGTAAAAATTTCTAAATTCAGTGTTAGTGTAAATGTAACCATTGTACCTAAAGTCAAATGTGTCTTGAAAAATTCGTAACTCAAACTCAGCGCAGTTCAGGACTAAATTATATTTATACACAGAAAATTTTATTATTCAGCCATATTCAAGATTATAAAATCCATTGAAGTTATATATGATTGTTATATGTGTGCAACAAACAAAATAGAACGTTTTATAAATCGACGTCCAAAACATGTGATAATTGTGAAAAAAAAATATGCATGATTGGTCACATTAGTGTTAGATACTCGTAAAATAACGTGTTTGTTATCTATGTTAAGTGGTTTTTAGATTTTGTTTGTTGATCGCAGAAGTCCAAGCACTGTGAACCTATGCAATTTGTTTTTCTATCAGGAAACGCTTTCACTTTGAAAAAAAGTGTCCCAGTTATTTTGTAAAATTCTGCGGAGGAGTACGGTGATAATATCACATTAGAGTTGTGGCAAGTTGTACATATAGATAATTTTTAATATACAAAATACCATATGTTAGTATAACACCTTTTTCAGTTAAAAAATTCATTACTGTATAGTTTTATTTAGCATAAGTCATGGTACTTTATTACTACATATAGTTTATTGTAATATTTTGTCTTTACAAAAATATAATATAAATAAAAGGAATTTTGATTTTTTTTATAGAATGCAAATTCCTATGTCCTACCTTTCTACCATTACTTTATTAAGTACTTATTATAAAGAAAAATATTTTGAGCACTTAAAAAAAACTTCTGTAGTGTGACGATGTCCTGGAGAATTACAACTTTATAGAGCGTTATAAAAAAAATAATATGGAAAATAAATCTGCAAAATTCATACTTCCCCCATCTATGAAGCACCGGTAAAACTGAACTTGCTTGAGCCCGTTAGGATATATAGAGAGGTTTTTCTCCCCGCTTATGTTACAGAGCATCAACCGACAGATGGCGGAAAAAAGGTTGCTTGAAATAATAATATGATGCGTTCCTGAAATATCCACTTTTTTGTTTGTCGTGAATTCATTCATAATTTGCTTCTGTTTCAATTATACAGGCATCTTATCTTTCTAGCATACTAAAAGTGACAGACATCCTCTTTAACTGCATTATTGAATAATATCCATTTTTAAATATTTCGTATAAAATATTTCTTAAATGACTTTCAAATAGGTACCTCAAATATTTATAAAACATAAATATTTGTAGAATATTAATTAAATATTTTGTGCTACTAGGGATATTATCTCGAACCTCTTCAAATTGCGAATACAGTTTTATCGATATCAGGGTAACGAGTGAGAAAAGCCTTTTCTTTATCAGGCAACTGTTTAATTAAATCATAACCTTGTTGTATGCGATCTCTCGCGGTGTTTGACAAATTTATCTACTTTGTACTCGCAAATGAAAACGAATTCAAGAATAAGCGGGATGCTACTGCTTGTACACTTACGCGAATTTGAGTAACAAAAATTTGATTTTAAAGGAACAAGCGCTTTAAAACTGTAATCGTTTAGAAAACCATAAGTGTACAACCAAAATCTCGTTTGATATGGACCAAAAATTATGTGCGGTGCGGAAGTACAACAGATGTAGAAAAAGGGAAATTAAGACCACCTACCTTTGGTACGACAGTTATCTCTTTTTATGTCGCTGATTCGGGGTGATTTCAGCCGCAACGAACAGTGGACTGTATTCACGTAGATGGTCGTGGGATGATAGAGGAAAGAAAAGGAAGATAAACAAGTCTCCTCTGACATCCGTAAATAACAATCTATTTTTATTCCATTCTTTAACGTTATCACCTGTATATTATCTGTAAGAACCTTTTTCTAAATTTTATTATTTATTTACATCTAATAGTGTTACTTGTTTGACTCCATTTGACCAATTTTATCTCCACTAATCTCCACTTTTAAGAAATAAGTTTGAAGGAATATGCATAAAATTCAACAAGGGCTCTGTTTTAACTGCAAGTGATGAATAAGTGAACTGAATTTAATAAAGCATAGGTACATGTCTTGGACTTAGAGGTAACAAACTGATTTTTGCGCTTTATTTATGATTTATGTAGAATTTCCACTGAGTTGTGGAAAATTTGAGTAAATGTTTTGCATAATTCGGGAATGACCCGAAATGCACCTTTTATTCTGTAGTTAATTTGAGAGAGCTTCAAAATGTAGTAACTTCTGTTGATACATTTTTAAACCTATCCATATCACAATTAGAGTAACTTCCTGTTATGTTCAATGTGCAAATAGACATTCGAACAATACCTACTCACCGTTTATGTTACTTTGCACACCACATAAGGCCAACGAAGTGATTACTGATCTGGAACCTTCACGGCAGGTTCTTGATCTCCTTGTCTTATTTTATGAACTCCTATCCTGCAAAAATAAATTAAAAAATATTAATTTGATCAATATGAAGAATAATGAAATCTAAGTTGTTACCACAGCATGATTATACACATTACGGATCATTAGAAAATTAATAAAAAACAGATCTAATACAATGTGCAATAAGCCAATAAATATTACGAGAAAAGTTATCAGTTTATAGATACTAAAACACTGAAGAAAATTATATTAAAGTCGGCGAATAAACACTTACAGAGAAATCTCCCTTAACGGACACCTCTGATCAGCGGACACCTCCCAACAACGGACAGTTTTTCGTTTGCGTTATCAAAATGTATGCAAAACTGTCTATTGAAACCTCTCTATAAAGGACACTCCCAATAATGGACAAATTTTTCCAAGGAATTCTATTAAGATAGACGGTMAATAAGAAACGACCCCTAATGAGGTTTACATAGCGAGGGGTGGTATTAAGCAAAATCTGATTTCACAGAACTGAATAATTTGGAAATTTTCTTGTTTAATATTCCACAGAAGATTATTCAAATAGGGGGTGCTAATTGTTGACAGAGTGGTATAAATTGGCGTCTCTTTTCTTGAGCAAAATTAGTGTTATTCAGAGTGTGACATCGAAAAGATGGCTTCGTCTTCCGTAAAACGAAAGTTTCTTAGTGTTAAAGAAAAAATCGAAATTATTGAATCTACAGAAAAATTTAAACTTATTGCCCGTCAAGTTGCAGGAAAGTTCAAAGTGGGAAAAAGTCAAGTAGGTGAAATATTAAAGAAGAAAGAAGAAATTCTAAAGTCTTTTGCCGAAAATGGAAATTGCCAACGTAAAAAAAAATTGCCAAGACTCAAAATGCTGCGCTAGATCAAATCGTTTTTAATTGGTTTTGTAAAGTTCGGAGCAAAAATATCCCCGTTTCTGGTTCAATTCTGAAAGAAAAAGTGTTGGAAGTCTCCAAAGAATTGGAAATAGACCAGTTTAAAGCTTCAAATGGATGGCTAGAAAAATTTTGCCAGCGCTGGAACTTAAACCTAAAAGGATACTCACCAGAAGATATCTTTAATGCTGATGAAACTGGTCTCTTCTTCGGGGCATTACCAAAGAAAACATTGGCGCTAAAAAAACGAAAAGTGTACTAGCGGAAAATCGTCAAAAGAACGACTTACTGTACTATTTTGTGCTAGCATGACTGGAGAAAAAATCAACCCCCTAATCATTGGAAAAGCCAAGAATCCTCGCTGTTTTAAGGGATCTCACGTAAATAAATTACCAATTGATTGGTATTCCAATAAAAAGGCGTGGATGACCAGGGATATAATGAGCGATTGGCTGATGAAATTTGATAGAACAATGGAAAGACAAAATCGAAAAGTGCTTCTGTTTTTGGACAACGCCACATCACATCCAAACATAACTTTCAAAAATGTAAAGTTATTGTTTTTTCCACCAAACATGACATCTGTATGTCAACCAATGGATCAAGAAATCATCAGGAATTTCAAATTATTTTACAGAAAGTTTTTGGTCAAACGTCTGTTATCATCAATGAATGATTGTGAATCTACAAAACAGTTAGAAAAAGGCATTACAGTTTTTAATGCAACAATATGGATTACCGCCGCTTGGAAATAAGTAAAACCGCAAACAATAAATAACTGTTTTTTCAAAGCCGGATTTGGACAGTGCAACAACTGAATCGATGATTACGATGAAGAAGATGATTTACCCCTTTCAATATATTTGAAAAACGTGGATGGTCTACCAATGGACGATTATGTCAATATCGACGAAGATTTACATACAGAAAATATAAATATAAACATCACCGACTGTGTCGAAGAGTTTAAAGAAGATAACAAAACTGTGATTGAGAGTGATAGTGACAGTAAAGACGAACTAGTTCCGACTACAGATGTAAAAAACCCGAGTGACGCTTATGAAAAAATGAAGGACTTACAAATTTTTTTTATTTTGCATGGTAATGTAGAAAGTGTGCAAAATTTTTCCGATCTGCTTTCAAATGTAGAAGACCAAATTATAAAAAATGAGTATTCAAACAAAAAGCAAACAAAAATCAATGATTATTTTAAAGATGCTACTTGTAAATAACTATGTACATTATTACAAATTAACTAATAAATGCTTAAAAAATATTTAATTTATTTAATTCTCATAACCTCTTAACAACGGACAATTTCTTATTCCCCATCGGTGTCCGTTGTGGAGAGGTTTTACTGTACTTAGAACGTCCAATACCAAAACAGTACTTGAATGTAGCATAATAAGATTTAGTAAACATCTGGTTAAATCATGCAATGAGACCAACTGCTGGTATTTAAATCACTGCATAAGATCAATCAAGGATAACATAATACCAAACRGGCCTTTTTTGGTCTAAWCMCCAAAAGATAATATTTATCTTAATGATGGTATTTTGGTAGAAGCGAGAAATGCGGAATTGGTTATTCTCAAATCCATAAACTACGAGTAGCAGGTATCATCTATCGCAGTTTCAAACGCATATTGGAAAATGCCTCGCCGATGAAGATAATAGAGGCGACAGAAACTCGATAAGAAAAAATCGGCTTTGAAAATCACTTGTTTAATATGGCATTCTCCTTATGTACTGTATTATCTATCAAATGTTGCTTTTCTAGTAAGATCCCACTTTGATCAATTCAAGATTCGTGTCAGCATTTTTAGATATTAAGAAACACCGTCCAGGTCACGTTATCATTTGCAATGTTTCAATAATTTTCCTATCATGAACAAATATTAAGACATGGTTCACTGATCCATCCCACAACTTTCGTTTGAAGTAATTTACATTGGGTTAATATACTAGTCCCGAAGCGCATATGTTTATTATTAACGAGTTAATTGGATGTAATCAGTACGGACTCTGTTGTGCTAAATCATGGTCACGAGCGTGATGTTCAGAACATTGCTAACACACAGATTCAACTCACTATCAGCTAATTTTMTTGMTAAACTAACTATAATCTTCACTCACTCAAATACGAAGCTTTATTTATAGTKGCTTCATGTTATGTGCTACTGTATAGGATATGTGAGAATACGACGAACWTTTATACTTTTATAATTTTAAATTACAAGGTCATATTCAATTATCTATTACTCTGGCCACTAACTACAAAAGACACTCAGCGTTGTCAGTTGTGTAAACTAACATGAATGTTGAACAGTTTTAGTTTTTTAGGTATATATCTAATTGTCAATTTTTTTTCTGAAACAATTGTAAAAGAGCTGTATGATGTTATATATGACAATATTTACCCCAGTATGAAGGTATGCACTTGCTTTAAAAATTGTTCTTTCCTATATGTGTAAATCATACTGATTGAAAATTCCCTAACTTTTATAATACAGCATTTAAACATGTACTAGAGAACGTTAACAAAGCATGAGCGTAACCGTTATTAGAGATGAAGGAAATATAAACCGTCGACAACGTCGAAAATCGTCAGTACATCGCTAGCTTTGTCCTAGTTTGTTGGCGCGATGTATTCCGCAGTTATTTTTGCTACTTTTTGCCAAATGATTTTTGGAAATTTCGTGCTGAGTGACGTTTATGACAATACAGTTGATCAGTGTGATTTACCTGCCACTTTGATACAGGAAATCGCGTCATATCAAGCTGTTGCTGATACAATAATAAACAGTATTGTGAAGGGCAAATTTAAAGGTTTTGTACACAATGAACTAGAGTATTTTGTGGATACATTTGGTAGCAGGGTTAGTGGAACTCAAAATTTGGAAAACGCAATTGATTATATGCTGGAACGTTTGAAGAATGCATCTCTGGATAACGTGCATGGAGAAGAAGTCACGGTACCTCATTGGGTAAGGTAAGAATGGACAAAATTTTATTTGAATATTATTAATGAAAAATATACAATAACGTAAGATATTATCGATATTGGAAAAGTAAATTTAATTTACTGTTTGTCATAGTAAAAACTAATTAAAAAAGGCAATGTTTATTATAGATTCTGATACCTACATCTGTTTTTCATGCAATATTATTATAATTGTAAAGTGTTATATTACATTAGTAAAGTGCTATGAGAGATTATTGTTAAATTTTATTTCGCTTTCCAGTTACCTATAAAATTAATTATTTCCCATTGTTCTATTATTGTCTATTTTATGGAATAGTTGGTTTTTTAAGTTTTATGATTGTGACCAACAAAACATTCTGTTCTAAATTGCTGTTTCGGAAACGACAGTAGCTCTACCAGAATAACACTACGAATTTAATGATATTGAGCTACATTTCACCAATAAAAGTTGAATGCTTTCTAGGGTACTATTGACTAAACTACAAGGGGGTATTGATTTTTGATCCACGTCCAAGCTTTAGAGTCCATTTCGTAGTGATGAATTCGTTCATATGCAATTATATAAATGTTGTTATCAGCAATATCACTATTGAGCATAGAAAGCCAATTAAATTCCTGGGAATAATTTTCCCCTAAACCATAAATAGTACTGCGACGCACTTGTTTCCAAACTGCACTCTTTTGTCTATATGTTTCGCGTTTTAAAAATAATTTAAGTAAAGATAATTCTTATTAATGTATATTTCGGGCAAGCAGACAACAGATTACGCTATCGGGTGTGCATTTGGGGATGTTCATCCGGAGCTAGAGATGTTTTTATTTGCCAAAAAAAAGTCTCAAGGGCAATGCTGGGGTTATTCGGAATAACATTTTAACGCTCACGTCACTGGTTATATTTGAAACGTCAATTTTTGTATACTTAAACAGGAGTTCTTTCCCGACAATCGGCTCATTTCAAGGCTTTGAGACTATAAGCGTTCTGAACCTATCTATTCTATTTAGTAGGTAAATATAATGTTATAAAAGACTCGTTACGGTGTATGGGCCCTAAAATCTATACCTAATCGATTTTACGCAGACATTACAAGTTCAGTTAATTTAAATGTTTTTAAACTAAAGCTTAAAAAAATTCAAGTAGAAAGATGAATTCTTCAATGTGTAACTGATATTCAACAGTTTATGTTAATATTTGTCCTATTTGTGCATTATAATTTTCCACATTTTATGTACTATTCTAGTTTGATGCATCCAATATATGTGTGTGTATATGTACCTGCGTTTGGAATACAGATTTATTATTATTATATGAAAGTCCTAATGTCTCAGCTATAAATTTAAATCTACCATTCTCATGGACGACTGCATCGATATTTTAATGGTTCCTCTAGGCCTCTTTCAAAAGAGGCAATCCAATTCTTGAAGGTGACATAAGAAATGCAAACATCATGGAGCGGATTGACCACATCGTTTTATCGTTGTAAACCTTCGTACCTCGTAACTTTTTTAGACACTGGTACTTCGAAAACCGATTTTTTTTAACATAACTTTTATATTGTTTGAGTTTTTGGCTTGAAACCTTTTAATAACACTTGAACTGAATAAGTTAAATAGTTTCAAAGGTGCACTTATTGTGTAACAATCTTAATTAATTAGGTGGATTGGAAACAAGCTGATTATTTTGAATGTATATGCTCTTTTTCCTCTGAGATTTATTACATAACTCTGGCGATCATTTCGATCTAACGGTCATTCTCAAAAAAGAAAGCAAATTTATACTGTTTCCAAGCTACTTAATTACTTCGGAATAGTCAAAAAGTACTGCTATAGAAACGGTATTTCTGTTATTATACTTGAAACCGTCAACACCTCGTCAGTGCCTCCTCGTAAATAGCTTAGAAATAGACTGATTGACAATGAAGTCATCAAAACTATACTGAACTCCGCCTCTGTTGAGCAGAATCTTGTCCAGGTCCCTTATTTTTACGAGGGTTGTAAAATTGTAAAAATTTTCGGCCTGGATTTGAACATCGAATTTATAATTACGCGCGATAACATTTCTAATGGGCTTTTTTTAATTTACAGATTATCTAAATGGTTTAATTTTACACCTTATCTGTTGCAATCAAGATTCTAATGTTTAATAATTAATGATTAGGTACCTGAAGACAAAGTTCTTCAAGACGCAGTTTCTAATGATTAAAAAAATGCATAACACAATACATTTCAAGACCTACTTGGATATCTTACATATATATAAATATTAAGGTGACAAGTGAGGCACTTGCTTGTTTGATAATAAATCTGAGAAAAAGCGTGATTTAAAGGCGGCAAAAACATGAGTCTAGTGGGGTAGTCGTGTAAAGTGTAATCGAATGATAATGCATTATTGAAATCTGACACACACTGAAGAAAACGTAACGCAGTACAAATCCAATGAGTAGGGTTACCACCTTTTTAAATTTCATGGATAACGATGAAATATGCGGTGAAAAAAAAAGCGTCGAAAAAAAAGTAGTTAAAATGGGGGTTTCGTTAGGTGTGTAAAGTAACCTGAAAAAATCTTAGATGTAATATTTTTATTTATATTCTAAGTTCAAGTTTTAAATTTGAATGAATACTTTTCGCTAGATTTTGCTGCAGTCAAAAGATCTCTTTCAGCATATTCATGAAATTCCGCACAGTTCTTAAATTTAAAATATATCAATAATTCTGAATGAATTAAATCCACAGAACAGCGGTTCCTTTCATCCCTCCATTTTATGATCATTACTGAGAAACATCGTGCGGAATGTCGATAAGATATTGAGTGAATTAATTCTAAATAAAGATGGTTTGACCTTTCACACTGGTATTTTATTCTCGAATTAAAATATAAGGACATTCTCAGGTAAAGTAAGGATGGAAGGACATATGTAAAGTAGGGACTGTCCTTACCAAATAAGAACAGGAGGCAACCCTACCAATGAGGTATGTATAAGAAAGTTTTGTCACAGAGCTACGTCTTGAGGTGTGATGTTGCATATGCGGAAACAAAAACCGTACATAAAAACTTACTTAGGTCATCCAGTACAGTCTAAATCAAGAAAATCAATAGAATAGATATCCTAAATCAAAATTCACGACAAAACGGGTTCTAAAAAACACTTCTATCCCACACCCGCACGAGAACGGCAATGACAAATAAGCGTTTGGAATGAGATGAGTTGTCGGATACCACTCGAGGTGGGATGAGTTTTTTGTTTTAAATTTCGTCGGACCACTGCCTACAGAAGCAGCTACCACTAGTATTTGGAGAAAAGCAATACTATTGATAAAACACCTTTGTGTATTATAATATGGTAAACGACTACCGCCTAATAAAACGAACATTTTCACTTTCTAGAGTGAAAAAATATCCGCGTTATATAGAGTAAGCTGTGAAAAATTCGTCATTTTCATTTTTCATATCATAAGCACTAAGAAACTACAATTTATGATCTTTTTGTTAATTTATATTAATAAATAGTGGCTAATACTCTATCCATCTTATTTACTATTTTTTTTAATATTTTAGGGGAAAGGAAGAGGTAGCTTTGCTCCAACCAAGATACTATAAAATAGCAATACTGGGGCTACATAACACAGTTCCAACCTCTCAAGAAGGACTTACAGCAGAAGCTCTAGTCGTCAGGTCTTTTGATGAACTAGAATCAGTTGGAGACAAAGTAATTACCATGTTACATACCCTAAGAATAATTTAATTTGTGACGTTCTATACAGGCCAAAGGCAAAATTGTAGTTTTCAATCAAGACTACGAGGGCTACGGAAAATCAGTACAGTACCGTTCGCAAGGAGCATCGAAGGCAGCTAAGCACGGAGCAGTTGCTGCCTTGATTAGATCAGTGACGCCGTTTTCTTTATACACGCCACACACAGGATATCAGGGCTATGATTCAAACGTTACCAAGATCCCAGTTGGATGCATTACGGTTGAAGATGCCCACCTTCTTTACAGATTACAAAGCAGGGGACAAAAACTGGTGTTGAACATTAATATAACCTCCAAAACGCTCCCCAGATACTAAATCAAGAAATTCAGTCGCTGMAATTCAGGGACATGAACGTCCAGAAAAAGTTGTCATAKTTTCTGGTCATCTCGACMGTTGGGATGTCGGTCAGGGTGCTATGGATGATGGTGGTGGAGCCTTCATATCGTGGGGAGCCTTGGCTGTTTTGAAGGCGTTAGGTTTACGTCCCAGGCGAACATTAAGGGCTGTATTGTGGACCGCGGAAGAGGAAGGGCTTGTAGGCGCTTATCAGTATGAGAAGATGCACAGGAATGAATCCAGTAATATCAATTTTATTATGGAATCAGATGAGGGTACGTTTACACCGAAAGGGTTGGAATATGCTGGAGGCAAAACGGGAGCCTGCGTTGTTAAGGAAGTACTAAAGTGAGTAAAACTGCAGATTATGGCTAGACAGAGTAACTTTTAATTTATCAAGACATCTTTAAGAAGATAAAACTAAACGACATCATTATTTACGCAGTCTTTCTATTTCCAAAACAGAACCGTTAACTGTTGTTTTTATTAAACGTCAATTATATGTAATAAAAATGACTGCCGGTAGAAATTCTTATTTACTAGCATTGATCAGTCATTGACAATAGGTAGCTTTTAATTTCAATAAAACTTATCGATGCTAACAAGTTTACTAGTTCAAACAGATATAACTATTTTTAATGGAATGCTGTATTTCTTTTAATGCTAAAAACAGTTATTTTAAATAACTGTTGATATTTCGTCAGGAGAATGTAATTCACAGGATTAGGTCATAATGTAACGTTTAAATAGAACTCGTGGTATTTATATTTCGTTGCTTTGTTGCTGTAGACTTTTGTTTTTGTCTATATAAGTTATGATATAGCTTGATACGCATGTCCAACATAAGCAGCATTATAAAAAAGAAGATCATAATTATGATGACATATGACATATGACAGTCCATTATGTAATGAATTTTCATTGAAACTGAAAGTATAATTTCTTTATCTATTGCGAGTTTAAAATTTAATGGACAATCTGAGAAAGTACTTACTTAGAGAAATAAAACTGAACTACAGCACACGTATCACGGCTAACGTGATACTAATAACGCAAGTTCATTAAAAAAATTTAAACAAACTGGATATAACGCCGAGCGGTAATGTTGCTTCTGATGGTTAAGACTAAATGTGACCTGCTACTCAGATCAAAATCAAAAAACTTTAAAAAGAACAACGAACAGTTTTGTTTTAATAGTAACAAAGGTTTTGATCACTATTTCACCCTAATCTGTACTATCTCTATGAAACCCTTATTTTGCGGACCTACGTTTGTTAAGACTTTCTCGCTTATTTTGGTTCATACTATTACCTCTTTAATATTTTACACTCTATTTTCAACACCTTGTATAATATAGCATGATTAAGAATAGTAATTATTCATTATTGATTGTGAATCTATTAACCATTTCTAGCCTAACATAAATATCCGTTAGAAAATATGTAAGTACCCATAAAGTTGATCCAGTTAATTGATGGGTATACTTTCGAAAAGACCAAGGACGTTTATTGAGTGCCATCCAGTTATTATTTGATTTATAATAATTATTTTAAGTTTAAGATCAATAAAGATTATATTCGTTATTGAGCCAATGGATTATTTAGGAATGACGTGATTGTAGACCAATTTCATCTTAGTTATTCATCTTGAAGATTATAATTAAAAATTATAATTTTTCTTTTATTATCATTTCCATTTATATATTTTTCCAAACTCTTGAAAATGCTCTCAGACTGCTCAAGGCCATCAACACTACAGGATTTACTCAAAGTGACAGAGTGGGCTCTGACATCAGTATTTGGACCGCAAACGGATTTCCAGGAGCCAGTCTGATGAACGAAAATGAAGGGTACTTCTGGTACCACCACACTAACGCCGATACCATAGACGTGGAAAATCCTGAAGCACTGGACCTGGCTACTGCGCTATGGGCAACCGCTTCCTATGTCATTGCGGACTTGAGTATAGATTTTCCCAGAAATTAACAGACTGTAGTTTAACAGCAATTTGTACTTTTATATGTACTTGTAAATTTAATTTTATTATTATTTCCATTGAATAAAATGAAATATTTGGTAAAACATGTTCATACAAATATTTATTCAGCCTTTATTTGGCCTGTTTTTGGCAGTACAGAGTCCTAAAACTCGCAATTCATTAGCTTCACTGTGATTATGCAAACAATATCTATAGCAAATTTTATTGATTATTAACCAGATACAATAATGTTTTTTTGTGCAAAATATTGTGTCTCATGTAATAGTTTGGTAGAGTTATGGTCAATATCATGTTGGACTTATACGTAAATTTGTTTTTTTATTTAGTTAATTAGGGTGTATCAACCGTGAGGTTAATAGTAGCCGGCACATTAGTTTACAATAGTCTGTTTAGGTTGGTAAGTCTTATGAATTTTAGGAGACTGTCTTCGTTCTCAAAGCTCAGCGCCTCGGCTACACTGTGGTAGATTCGATTTTTGACGCTGTTCTTCATGTAGAGAACAGAACTGGACTAGCTGCCGGACAGTAACAGGAACTTTGCAATAATTGCAGATGGGGCGATCCGAACGCTTCAAGATGTAATCGTGGATTAACATGGCGTGCCCTAGGCGGAGTCACGTGGGTAGCACTTTCTCTTTTCGGTTGTGGTTTCCCCATATGTTGCTGCTTACAGTGGGTATCACTTGAAGAAGTGTATTGCTACTATCCTACAAGGCTTACCACTTGTCCGAGACAGCTTTTTTTTAGTACTGAATGTGCATTCTGTTTTTGTAAGTAAGCCCTGGTTTTTGACTCTATAGATGTCATCTCGGCTTTAGCTGCGCTGTCAGCCTCTTTGTTGCCTTCAATACCTGCGTGGGAAGGTAGCCATATAAAATGGAATTGTAAGCCGGCTGTCCGCAAATCCTACTCCTTGTTGTGTTTTTGAAGCGTCCGTGAAAGTAAGTAGAGGGTCGTGGAAGGAATCTACAATTTGGGCAAACCAGGATTTCACTAGACTGCCAGGAATTTCAGACTTAGAGACTTTTCTCATTGTGAAATTACATTTAAGTTTGCTGCGGGTCCAGGGCGGTAGAGCAACGACGGAGAGACACAGGCGGTTCGTTGGATAGATAATAAAGACTATGGATTGGGGTAGTGCGAAAGGCGCTTAATGCGATCCTAAGTGTTGTGTTCCGAATAGTGTCCTAATAGTTTGAGCACAGAAGCTGTAGCTAAGGGGTACGCTACCGAGCCGTAATCTACTGATCCTTAAGTGTTTTGGATTTGGAAATACTGTGCATTTAGTCTTCTCTGAAGAGAAAGTAAGTCCGTGAGTTAGTGACCAGTACTCAACATGGTTTAATGCATTCTGCATGAGACGAGCCATCATATTTATGTTTTTACCCTTGATATATAGGGTTAGGTCTTTTGTAAACAAGATGTTTTTTATAGGTTTAGAAACTTTTTAGTATATATCGTTGATGGCAGCTAACAATAGTGTGGTGCTCGAGATGGACCCTTGAAGGGTTCGGTTTTCCAAAATTTTCAACGAAGAAAGACAGCCGGTTACTGAGACACGAAAAGATCGATTCTCGAAGAAACTTTGCATAGTATTTAAGATTTTTCCACAAACTCCCCATTCCTGCTACTTCTGGATGATTCCATGGTGCCAGGCTGTCAAATGCTTTTTTTAGGTCGAAGAAGACGTTGATTTTCAACGAATGCATCGTGAATGTCTGACTCCAACATTATTATGTTGTCTATTGAAGATCTGGATTGTGTTGGAGTAAATAGGTGGTTTTGTTCGAGGTGTCTGTTGAGAATTTTTTCCAGTATTTTGTAAATAGTACAGGTGAGTGAAATTGGTCTGTAAGAATACTAATGAAGAGTTGGGAATTTTGTAGCATAGTAAGTTGCAGGATTTCTCTTAGTAAATCCGTTTAATTTCAAACGTTTATTTATAAACACAAAACAAATACATTGTCTATTACACATCTTTGGAATCAAAATACGCCATATAAATCAGTAGCGATTGCTCCAGAATTTTCTGGTAGCTTCATCGTTTACTATACTACTTTTATGGACTTGTTTAACGGATCAAATATATCTGAAACAGGCTAAAAATGAGAACGGAAGTGTCAAAAACATTTGATAGAAATACACATCAATTTTAGTTGTATATGTTATTAAAACGTGCTTATAATGGCCGCAATAGATACTTATAACGCTCAAGCAAACAGTTAACAACTTAACTTTAGGGTTTCACCCAAAAGTCTGTACTGTTGCGAGTAACTAACTAAAGTGTTAACAATGCGAGCTACGTTGGAGAAATTAACTGAAAATCCTTTTTCGCCATTTTCGTTTTGTAAATTACTGATCCAAAAAAGACCCTGCTTGGGCTTCAACCTCATTTGTATATTGTAAAACAGCTATAAATTCTCAGTACAGGCTTGCAGATGAACACTCCAATCCTTAGTGAGTATAAGGGTTACGACAAGCTTATAACTGCATAAAAGAAGCCAAAATAAAAATCCTATTGAGCACACTTATCAGTATTCCACTTGCATAAGAGCATCCTAACCTGTAGTATAAGGGCTGCTTACTCGTATGATTACGTGAAGGAGCTGCTCCTACCTGCGAAACACCTGCCTCGACCATGCTACAAGTGGACATGAAAACTCTTACCGTGACACGGTAGTTTGCTTTATGATTAAATGAAAGATTTGTTCAACCAGTGAACGGTGAAACGCATGTTTCGACCAAATGACCAAGCTACAAATGCATATGAGTAATACTACTAGTCAGGAGGTAAATAGTTAGACGTGATGTCGTGTTCATACCAGAACGTGCATACAGCGATAACACACACAGCTAATACGAATCATAAACACAAGAACAACGGTCATCAAAGAACTACCCCTGCCAAACACAAATTAATAGAAAGAAAAAAACAGCGGGCAAAATATAATGTCGTGCGGGTAGCATAACACGAGATACATTAGCAATAGCTTCGGCCACTCAGCATCAAGCGTATTGAAACAAGTTTTTCTGTTAGTGACACATTATTTGAGTGGCACATAAGAAAAATAAGCCATTGTTTACGCGGATTACTGCAGTATGGAAAACACCGAAAACAAATGAATTATAGAGAAACTTTAACTTTGTTCTTAGAGCTATTTAAATCTCAGATAGATACTCAGTACTTTTGATACCTCCTGTAACAAAGTTATAAGTTCTAACCCTTAACAATGTTTAGATCAAAGTAGTTTCATCTTGCTGTTCAAAGACCATCAGCAAAGAGTGTTGAGACGACGATTTCTCAGCATGGCTCAACAAAGCCGTGCGTTCACCATTTTCATTCAAAGAACAGTCGGGAGAACTATTGTCGCACTGCATGTAGTTATTGGTGGTGGTGCAGGCGCTGCTGGTCGACGGGAGATCATGTATGTCCGGAGAAGCAAGAGGAGGAAACGCTTTCGGACTGGAATCCAATGTCTCCTTCAGGTGCATCACGGGATACGACTCGCGGTATCCAGACGTACTTGACGTTTGCGACACCATACTATCTTCATCCCAAGAGCCTTCGGTGGGCTTGGATCTAGTGTTGATACGAAGCCGATGGGGATCTGACACGGCTGGGGGAGTGGGAGGAGCTTCGGGTTCGGAAGGCTGTTGGGTCAAGGTTGATGGGGGAGATAAGGTTTGAGGAGGTGTAGGGGGTTGCTCTTCTGATTTCGTCTGGGATGTCTGAAAAACGAACTTCAGTTTAAAAGCCGTAACTATTCACGCTGTCTAAAATGGAGATAGTATTCTAAAGTGCATGTTGTCTAAAACTACCGTACCATTATGTTTTTATTAAAAAAAAGTGATAGTAGCATTTTATTATAAACTGAGGCGACTATTACAATTTATTGTATCTAATTCCCGGTGACAAGGTTAGCAGATGCAATTTTCATCAGTGAACTAAACTAAACTCACTAAAATGTTTACTACATGCTAACATATCAGAGCTTCATGAAACTCTTGATTATTTATGTTCAAAGATGAGACGCTTGGACATAAAGCTGCCAGACACTGCAATGAATAAACGTTACGCTAAAAGGTTACAAATTTTAGATGTTAAAAACGTCTGCAAAGAAATTCATTGGATTTTTCTTTAACGCTCCAGATCTAATTTGCTCTTACTGAATTGGCTATGAAAATAACCCGATTCAGTTCATTTTTTTAAATTGCAGGACCTCGATTAACTTTGGGAATACAATCGGCCATGTACATTATTTCTCTTCTACTGTTATTAATAGAACATAAATTGCCAGCACTGAAGATCCTTATTCAACTTCGATATTATGTGTAAACGATTGTCACGCATTCTTACACTTTCTTCTGTCGACAACGCAATGCGTTTCATCAGAGGTTTTATTTGCACAACATATTTCCATAAATGAATCTTCGCCCTGTCTTAGTACAAATATTTCAATTTTCTGCTTACGCCCCATAATATCTCCGATTTTGTTCCACTTTGGAAAAATGTTGAAACAGGTCAATTTTAACTTGAAGATTGACAAATTTTTGGCTTGATCAAAGTTATTTCTGTATCTCTCTAGCGCCCAGAGAAAAACCTTCTAAAAGATTTAAATTGTAAGAGGGATGGGATTGCATAACTTTAAAGCTACTTTCATTGTTTATGCAACCATGTTTCTTTTTCAAAATAAAAGCTCATTCAAATTTTAATAATTGCTAATCCGAAACACTCTCATTCAAATTGTAAACAATTTCTTTGTGTAAGAACGTAAGTTCTCGCGGTCAGAGTTACATTGGAATCTTAGTCTTTTTGGGTTAGACCGCGTCTGACTTTGGAATAAGGTTGACGTTTCGCAGGAATCTGTAAGGGGCATCATCAGGGCAGGAATAAGGAGTATAGAATATGATACAAATCATATCGTCAAAATCATCATCAAATCGGACGGGAAACGTCCGAGCTGAACGAAATCCTAAGGAGGAAAGATAATGAAAACCTTAGATAACGTTGCCTCTGGCGTTACGACGGTGGTGGGGATGCTTAGACGGCATAAGTAGGAGCTTGTGAAAGTGGAGATTGCCGTCGTGTGATTGGGTAACAAATAGTGGAGAGATGATAACCATCTTCGCGATTTAGATTATTCGGATGTTTGGAAATTTTTATGGCTTCTGACACATTGACACATTGGTTTCATGCTGATCGGCTACTGCTGGGTGGGTGAAGAAACGTGATGTTAGCAGCGTTGGTGTTCATTAAGCTGGTTTCAATGGATCAATCTGCTTCGCAGATATAGGTATACGGCACCACACGAACAAGGCATGCTGTAAATACCTCTAGAATGGACACCGTATGTTGTTAAAATAATAAATTTTAAGTAGATAATTAAAATAAAGAACAGACCTTTTTAAAGATCACAAATTGTTATATTTCCAAACTATTTTGTCTCATTTGGCAATATCGCTTAGGTTTTGTTAGTTGAAACTATTTCCAACTTACCTGACTGCTGCTCTTGCGACTCTTCCTCAATCTGAAGGTTTTGCGGCTCTGCGGTTTGATCCTCTGCAGCCTCGACTTGTTGGGTTGTAATTCCCCAGAGCTGTCATCTGCCGGACTACCCGGACTCAAGGGGGTGGTAGAAGTTTCCCCTACAAAATTCGTTTTCGATTACAACTGGCATGGCGTAGTGTTTCGTAAAAGTATTGCCTTGAGGTTAGTGTAATTTACCTGAAGAATGTCTAAATTCTACAGAAGACACAAAACGAAGTTTATGGGCCTTGTGCTGAGATAAAATGTCAGATTTAGAAGGCAGGGCATGGTCATCGCTAACTGAGGAATGTTGGGATGGATCTGAAACATGCAGACACCAACTACTATCTACAACACATAAAGTCATTGCCGAGCGCGGCAAGATATCACACAGCTCGAGGGAGTGTTGATAAGCATTAGTCTGACATATGAAAAGTCATAATAAAGTAATTATAAACTTTTAGAAATAGTATGGGTTCATCAGGTATAAATATTTATCTTCAATAGTTTTCTATAGTTTTGGGAGCGCATAATTCAGAGAATACGGCAGGTTATCAACCAGTTCAAAACTACTTGTAAGCCGAAGCGTTATTTTGTAAAAAAAGAGACCTTAGGCAAGTTCAGATGTCCCAGAATCCAGATTCCCTTTCCCATAATGCAGAAACAACTCTTATCTGTTCATTTTGTGAACACGAAACGAAATTTTCACGCTATGTTTCTGCAATATACTTCAGCGCAATTCGTCAATCTTCTTGAACCATATCATGCACAAAGT
This sequence comes from Rhyzopertha dominica, assembly GCA_025024175.1. Taxonomy (NCBI): domain Eukaryota; kingdom Metazoa; phylum Arthropoda; class Insecta; order Coleoptera; family Bostrichidae; genus Rhyzopertha; species Rhyzopertha dominica. The sequence goes on from QCXZ01000137.1 coordinate 14,055,943, forward strand.
CAATATTCTCGCGAACGGTCAAAGAAATTCTTCCGCTTTGGTAATGCTTGTCATTCACATTTGATTATCTCATTGAGATGTCAAACTTTAAAAAAATTCGCAACAATTATATCCATTTTTGAGGGTATATTACTTTCCTAGACTAACTAGATATCAACACTCTCTCGCATAGACAGCACATTCGTAGAAATATAATCTTTTTACATTGAAGATGATATAACATCTCTTTTTGAAGTATAATAAGACTGTAACATCCATTATACAACATATAATAGTGTTAATTTAAAATTGTTCAAAATATGCCCATTTTGTAATTTACGCTTAATTTTTACAGGAAACCTGCAGAACATAGATTTCGTGCAAAATCACGATCGAATTTGATCTGTGAATTTCATGCATTGTTGATGTTTTTGTGGGCAAAACCTGACGAAGTAACATGACTGCAGGTGTTACACATTTTCACACTGGCATGCACACAAAATGTAAGTTTTACTAAACCACAAAACTCATTGTACTAAAGTACTAAACGCGTTCACTTTAATCAACTTGTTTATTTAATTTAATTTTTACCCAAATTTATATTAATATCGACAACTACATGTGCAAGTCTACGCTATTTTATGCTAGTCATAGGTGCTGTAAGATATAATATTAATTTTATTTTATTCTTAAACAGTATTAAATACTGTTTTGTACTAGTTCTTGAAGTAATTAGACAAAACTCCAATTCTCTTGTTAAAAATACAACCACATTTTCATTCCACCGAAGAAACGGATTGAAATTTTATTGTGACGTTTACAAACAAGTGACCAAAACAGTTAAAGGCAAAAGTAAAAGTAAATGTAGTAAACAACTGATTACGAATAAGAACAGAAACAATGTGGTCGTTAAAAGGTTATATAGGCAGTAAACAGCAGCCACTGTTAGAATTTATATGTACCTATATATTTAAATTTTTATCTATCAATGAATTGTTATAAAAAGCAATTTCTGTTTGTAATTTAAAAATGTGGAGGTGTCTTGCAAACGCGTATTTTTTTTTATTTAAAGTTAGCATATCACGGATAACGATCATAGATTTTTTACTTTATTTTATGCTACGAAATAAACAATAGATTTTAAAATATACATCTTTTGTTGATAAGTAAGTAATAAAAGCATTGGCGACCACAAAACATCTATAAAATTTGGGAAAAATGCTTGAAAACAATTCAAGTTAAGATCTGCTGGCGGCACTGAGCTATCTCAGGAGCAAAGAGATTGTAACATCTAATGCCCTCATTTTTTAAAATCTCTTATCGTTCGGCCAGTACTTTGTATTTTTTAAGAAAATGGTGCACTCCGTACTCTTCATTCATTGTGCCGTCAAAGTCGAATAAAAAATAAGGACGTCATAGTACCTATTAGTAGGATAACATTTTTTTGGCTATCAGTGTAATCAGCATATTTTCAGTATTTGAAAGTGATTATATATGTTATATATGTTTGTTTAATTGATTTTACTTCTGTGTACGAACATTTAATCGTTTACTCCACAAAACAAACCCATTGATATAGCGTCCTTTATCTACATGGACATCTTATGGAGCCTAACTTTGCGGTTCTTAAATGCCATCAACAAGTTTGAAATCATGGAACATTAACAGAACTGTGCAGCTAGTTTCTTTTGAATCAGAAATAGTGACCAAAAATTTTGCTCCTTTTGTGGACCTTATGAATTCGGTCCAAAAGTGGTCTGAATAATAGCTTATGATGATGATTTTCAAATACAGAGTGTATTATTTTCCACGTCATATTTCGTTCTTTCCGAATCTATCATCGTATTTTATTGCAAAAGTTGTTCAAGTAAGTTAAGGCCTATTTAGCAGGAAAACGAAAAATTTTGTTGACAATATTGAATGAATTGGTTTTTAATGTAAAAGTAGATGTTTATATCTAAAAAAAATAGGTATTACGAAAATGTCTTTCTATAATATGCAAGCCTCTTCACCATGTCACGCTATTAATTCAAGAAAAGGTTTATGTTTCGTTTTTTTGCCTTTTCATTTTCTGCACTTTGTCCGTCTGATATCTTGCAGTCATCCTTATAATTCGAGAATGGCTCAACGGATCGGCCTCGTTGACGGCTCGTTGGATAGGTTTTGGCCTAAGGATGATTAACAAATAGTTTTTTGTATTTCTGTTAGAAATGCATCTTCCATGCCGAGAAAATACGCTAAAGCCTCTTTTCCCGGAAAGGTTGTTCCAATCTTGTTTTAGCTTTTCTTTATTCCTATTAAATTTCACAAATGTTTTGTTCTTTAAGCTATTTTATATAAAATTATGCGATTTTGTATACTTTTAGTAAGATAATAAGAATTGATTAGGAATGTTGAGCAAAAATGCTAATTGTCTTCTACACAAATGTGTTGGAACTTTCTTGTATGTACTATATTTTTGTTAAGTTCTGATGAAATATTAAAAAAGAACCAAAATTTATGTTAAAATGATACTGCTTGTGCCTATTAGAATTTCTTAGGTAAGGCAGTGTCATTAAGATTGTCAGATTCGCCTTGGATGAATTAAATCACGAGTGTAACTCGTCATATCTCAAAAACAAAAGCTATGCTCAACTTGACATTTTACGTACTTTAAAATAGCATCACGTGCTATCATTTAGACAACTTTTGATAAAATTCATAAGGTCCACATAAAGGGCAAAAATTGTTTTTTTTTTTTTGGTGGTTACTCTTTCAAAACCAGATGAAATCAACATTCACACAAATGTAGCAACCACTTCAATGCAATTTCAACCATACCTGCCGCGACGTTGCACGGTGTAGAACTGTCATTCATGTGTGTATCCTGTCCCTCACTGACGCTCGCATTTGCCTGAGGAGTTGACCCGTAGCTACCACGGGACGACGTCTCCTTCTGCGGCCCATGCTGGGTATCGTGCTGCGACACTTTGGACGCGTGCCGTCCACCAAGCTCGCCTCCCGTCAGAAACTCGATCAAGGACGGCCTTTGACGTCCGTGTCCGGTTTCGCTGGTCATGTGAACCGTCGGCTGGGTTGGTTCCGCCTTTTTCGTCGTATCTGTGCTTTCTTCTGAAGCTATGATAAAATTACCAATACGAAGCAGGTATCTCTACAACTTACTGTCTTCCAGTTCCTCCTTGAGCTCCTTCATCTCGTGGGCTAGCTCCATCAGAAGGGCCCCGCGGCTCTTCGGCATAGGGAGGCCGATACCGCGCATCTTGTCGCGAATTTTGGAGTGAACTGTGCGTTCGAAGTCAGAAATGGGCGGTTGGGCTAACTGCGATAATTATAATTAAATATAATTTCTGGATGTACTGTATTAAAAAGATCTGCTTTTGGAAGATCTTAATATTGCTCTCTGCTCGTATTTTATAAGTTTTTGGCTAAATGTTCTCAGGTATTGCTAATTTATTAAGAATCAATTAAAATTATTTCCATTTTCGTAATCCTCAAACATTTTGGTGAAACAATATAAAACCAGCAATAGCAATAAAACTAATTAACGCTCTGAAGCTCCAAAATACTGAGCAACGAGCTATTCAGCTGCAAATGTACCGATGGCGTTCAGTAGCGTTACATAGTGACGTACACATGCCGCTTTGACCTCGATTTTGAATAGGGCTTTGATAACTCAGTGGTTAGACCGTGTTAGACTAGTGTTCAAAAGGTCAGGTCAGGTCAAGTTCACAGTAAATAAATAACTAAAACCGAAGCTTTAGTAAAAAAAAGTCAGAAATCCAATTTGATAAAATGCTGTTATATAATTTTAAGCGTATTCAGCGCGCTGTAGGTATGGACTCATTAAAGAATCACAGACCACGAGCCGTTAACCATTCAGACACCTGTATTTTATAAGTCAACTCACGGCATATATCAGGCACGTAGCAGGGCAAAGCAATTGGTAGCAGACGCCCTATCAAGACGCAATAACGAAGCCAATCAACTTCGAAACACTAGCCGCCGCATAGAAAGAAGAACTGAAAACGTACTTACAGAAAGGAACCAAATTATCCCCAGGGAATTACGAAGTCCGATCTTCGAAGCACTCCACGGATTATCCACCCAGGCATAGAAGCGTCAGCAAGGTTAGTGAAAGAAAGATACCTCTGGTTATCAATAGACAAAGACTGCCACAAATGGACCAGAGAATGCATCCAGTACCAAAAGTCGAAAAGTACACGACACATATCGGCACCGCTTAGCAAATTCAAAGCACCCTCAGCAAGATTTGAGCATATCCACATCGACTTGATATATATGCCATCCAAAGATGGATACAGATACTGCCTAACATGCATGGATCGTTTTACACCCACTGACCCGAGGTATTTCTACTCAAGGACCAGGAAGCGAACGCGGTAGCAGGCACTTTATACAATGGCTGGATATGCAGATTTGGAACTCCTCTACGAATCACTTCCGACCAAGGTAGACAGTGGGAATCCTGACAGTTTAAGCAGTTAAATCAAATAATGCACCCACGACACCGACAGACAAACGGGATGGTWAGAACGATGGCATTAGTAGCTATAGACGGCAATCAAGTGTCTCAAGGATGCAAAGTGGACACAGAAATACTAACCACAGTYTTATTAGGCATAAGGGCAGCATGGAAAAAAGACATAGAAGCCACAGCCGCCGAAATGGTCTACGGCGAAAAACTGTCAGCAGATTTAATAACGGGTTCGATTAACGACACTGCCATGGCTTCGAACTTCGTCAAACTGCTAAAGCAACAGGGGAATCCTGCAAGCTCCATATGAAGGACCATATCCAGTTGTTAAACCGAGGGATAAGACCTTCGAACCTTCGATGTCTTCATATAGGGAGAAAAACGCACGGTATCGGTAGACCGTAATAGTAGGCCGATGACGTATAATGGTATGAATTAGCAGTATAAATAGATAGATGTAATTAAACGTAAGTTAGTCATGTTCACAGTCGGTACGATATTCTTTGGTCGGTACATAGTCATTTACATAGTAACAGTCATTAAGTGTCAGTAAGCAATCTGTGATAATGTATAATCACGAAGTGTGTAATAAATAGTGCGTACACGTTAAGTCTCCCCGCCTGATGGACCAACACGCGCTACAGTATGATGTCACAGATCCATTATCAAAAGACAATATAAGCAAGGTAGAAAGACTTCAGTGTTTAGGAATCACGGCGGCGATGCGTCCAACACTTACCACGCCCATAAAAATGTTGCTGGCTTAGCCTCTATTACACCTAGTAGTCACATCAGAAGCATTAATGGCAGCATATAGACTGAAAATCGTGAGTCATGAGGATACACCCGTTAGAAAAGAAACCCATACCAAAACATTCGCGAGGTTAAATGATAGCTATATGCTGAGCATGCAGTCAGGCGGAATCATAGAGTGATGTTGACTCCCAGAAAGCTTTCAGAGTACTTATCGTTGAAGGTAGAAACAGGTCATCTAGGCAGTCTTGCAATGATTTTCTAAGCTCAAGTCGTGTCGATCATCGCCTGTTTTAAGGCAGTGATATAGAGGAGAAATAAGTGGATCTAAATTATTTATTTATTTATTTATTTATTTCTTTATTTAATCATACGGGATACCCCCATTGTAGCCAAAAATAAATAACAAACCGATAGCCAAGCTGCACTTAAAACCCCGGAAGCACTGGTTTCGATATGCTTATCGAAAGAAGTCGCAGACCTAGGGATATTCTTTCTTCCGAGCAAAGAGACAATTACGTTCATGATTAACTCGGCTCTGAAGATTTTTACTAGAGTAGTGGATGAAACGTCAGAAAAGAAGGAGTCACCACAACCATGGTTAACTAACCCAGAATCATCTACCATTACGGACTCCGGCTGTGAATGCCTAAATCATGACTCATTCTAGACCCATCCCTGACAGGGCCCACTTTCAATTTCTATTTGCTCAGTCTGGTTAACGGAGGTTAGAATGTGCAACTGGTTTTCTGTTGCGATATTTCTTACTAAATCATTCTTTTGCGCGTGTTTGAACTCTCCTTTCGTTAGCGATCATCAGCATTATTCCTATTTTTTACCTTTCTCTTAAACTACGAATAGTTTTGAAAACTGAAATAGATGTAGAAATAAAAATAAATCAGGAATTAGACAATTATTAACCAAAAGAATACAACAATATATTCCAGAAAACAACGAAACGAATGCAAAATTGTAACAACTGTCAAAGTTGTTTGTTTATTTCAGTACAAATTTTATTAAAAATGAACGTTTTGAGAGCTTTCCGCTTTGAAGTCACTCTTTTTTGACATGGAAATCCATTGAAAAAATTGTTTGCCATTTAAAATTATATATGAATGACGTTATAGCTGAAAACTTAACATAAACAAAAAATAAGATTGAAGTATTCGAAGATTTTCAGTGAAAATTCTTCTAAAGTAATTTACAAAATTTGCTCCATACTTCATAAGCACATAAAATGAACCAAACAATTATTTTAGCATTTCATATAATCTTCAGCTAATGCAAATGGCAAATGACAAAGATTACTTCTCCAATAAGACACATAATAAAACTTTTTTTCTGCAACATGATTTTATAACAGTAAAGACAAAATTGCCTGCTTTAGAGCATGGTATATCGCCTACTGTTAAAGTAAATAATACATTACCTACCTTCTGAAATATGAACGGCTGCATAAGAATATAAAGTGGAGTCCTGTGTGTAACAACAAAATCGAAGAAGTCCCACAGAAACGTGGACGCCTCGTTGCGTTTACCCAGTTCACGCATTGTCCTAGCTATGCGAGACCAGTCAGTTATAAGTTCACCTTCGAAACATATCGTCATAATTTTCAAAGCTAAAAACAGGCTTAAATTACAAAACATCCTTGATCCCATCGAAAACGCCTTTACCAAGGAAAGCAACTTGATACAAAGAAGTATTAATTTTAGCGGACGTTTTGGTATCTCTGGTTCCCGTAAAAGTGAGACTTCCTGTACGGATTTCAGTAGCAGCTTTCAGGTTTTGGCCTCCAGAGACTGCAGATTTTATGTTGGGTGGGCTAATAGCGTGAAGAACCAACGTGAGTGCGAAGCTAATGTCATTTTGACGCATAGCCGTTACATCTGAACAAATTCGAATTATGCGCTGAATTGAAATGTTCAAAATGAGCTTACCTTTCCTTCCACTTCCAACTCTTAAGCAAAGTGGCATTATGAGATTCATTATTACATTCTCAGTCTTCTCCTGTGTTGGAAATACTGAGGTGCCTCCACAAACTTGTTCCAAGTTATACATATCCTATACAAATAACTTTTTAGCTAAGATACAGTTGTTAAGAATTGTCATTACCTGAGGATTTAAAATCTGCAAGGCAATGAGTCTGACGACCATAGAGCAGAAATGAGGAGGTGGAGCTTGACTCATAAGAGCAGCAGTTGCAGAAGAAACTCCTTCACTCGAATAACAGTCGCTTACTATCAAAGTCTGACATGTATTAATAAGAGCCTTAATGTGTTGCCAATGCATTATATAAGGATATTTCATCATAGTGTCGTAAATTCCCTTCAGAAGTCCTGCAGCAGCATCCCAGTCTGTGTTACGTCTAATCGAAGGCTTTTTGGAAATTTTCTGAAACACCTTATCAAGCCTTCTGAGAATGGTCACCAGAGCTGGCCTCATTGCATCATTCGCCCATTCTGTTGAAGGAAGAATGTAGCTCATGTAATGCTGAAGGCCACGACAACCCATGGACTCGGGGTCATAAGGAGACACCTTTAGTAAACTATGAGCTATATCAGCCAATCGCTAGAAGCAAGATCACAATTATGAAAAATTTACAAGGTGAACCTTTGCCATACCACATGTGAACGGATATCCAGCAAATCAATAATCTTCCCCTCTTGGTTATTCTTCCTATTAAGCTCTTGTAGTCTTACTGTAGCTCGGCATACGAATTCACCAACTAAAGATAAAAGTACATCCCTCGGTCGTCTGTATTCAGCTCTCAGCATTTCCGAATCTTCTACGTCGTGTTCGTACATACTCTTAGCTCGAGAATGTTCGCTCATAAACTTGGAATGAGAATCATCTTCGAAGTCAAATCCAGGGGAGTACGGACCTCTGCTGTAATTACGCTGGCTGGATCCTTTATGTTCTGGACTAGACCGATAAGGACCGTTGTAGCTCCTGAAATGATAGAGGTGTTAAAGACTTTAAAACAACGGCGTGAGATCTTTTACTTTGTAAGCGCTTCGCAGTTGTTAACCAATGTTTTTATAGCAACCGCTAGTTGATGGATGATTTCCTTCTCTGTCTTTCCCTCTTTGTTGTAAGTGGGAAGCTGGATATGTTTAACGTAGCAAGGAAGTATAGCTTCAAGGATTATCTGAAAAATCGTGCTTAAAGCTGTTCTACCTCAATTTTATTCAAGCTTACCAACATCTGGTATCCTCGAACGCTCTCAGAAGAGTAAGATACTACCATTACACATAAAGAAATACAATCCAAAATTGTAACCATTTCGTTTTCGTCATGATAACAGAAATCGATAGCTTTTAAAGGTTTGTCCTCTTTTACTAGTTCCGCAATGTTTAAAGGATCTGGAGAAGGTGTTTCCAAGCTTAACAGCAAATTAAACAAGCAGCTTGACTGAATCTGAAAATTACTGTTTAGAGTACACGTTTAAAATCGTTTCTTGCAAAATACCTTGTGCGCATCTCCGTATGTTCCAGCTTCATCAGTGTCTAACATGGCAGATACAGAACCGAACATTTGCAAAATGAAGGGTTTCCGATTCATCAGGTAAAACTGTTTAACTGCATACTCAACGGTGGTAGTCACCAAACGGTTTGTTTGGTGATTAGAGTAAATCTTCAGAAGCGTCGGCATTATTAGCAAATACCTAAAATAAAAAATAGTTTTTTCCCGATTTTTTAATGCATTCCAGTAATAGCGTCGTATTAATTTATGACGTTGTTGGATATATTATTATTATATTGTGTACAAGGACTGACACTACTAAAAACTATAAAAGTTTTACAACTTTTTGGAACTTTGTGTGCTGGACCTATTATAAGAATATTTCCTATTCATGTTAATGCATCCTATACAGATAGCTAAGAAAATTCTCATATCTTTTCATTTAATGGATTTTAACCTTCAGCATTTACTTAAATTTTTGAGCTTGCTTCTGCTCAATGTTCAGGTATTGGTCTAATGTCACTCTGAGCGGATTGAATTCAGACTTCTTTAAAATAGTATGAATGCATTATATCACAGGCTTAAGACTTCTTTTACGCACAATATTATCCAGAAATATAATATCAATAGTTTAACTGGTGATGTGATTTTTCAACCTTATTTATAAGATTTTTAGGCCCGTAATATTCCACTAAGTTGCAAAATATAACTGGAATACAGTGCCCACGACGAGCCAAAAAACAAAATGCCTACTCATTTATCTATTGATCAAATACCAAATTGTACATTTTTACCAAATGTCCGTCCAATTTTGTGCTCTGACTGGATAATATTAAGCACTTACCCATTAGTAGAAAATATATTTTTGAAGTGGAAAGCTGCGTTTATATACGTTGCCATTACATATCGTAGTATGCATGCGTCTTCAGAGTGTAGAATTACTGCTCCGTTTAAAACATTGAGAAACAAATGAATGTCTCCTGAATAAGCGAAATTTCCAGCCATTGCTTCAAACATCCTGGCTATTAGACGAACCCACATAAATTTGTGTAGGACATCCAGACCAAGTAATTCCTGAAAGAAGATCTTTGGAATCCCCACTTCACACTTGTTGTTAAATGTACCTTTCCCAGTTCCCCTCCTTTGTATAAATCCAAGTCAGACTCTAACGCCTTCCTAGGAAACGACGGTAGCTTCATTAGTTCTTCGTGCAGAAAAACTACTCTCTGCACAACCATATCCACATTTTTTAGAATCGCCCAAGTAAGGAGAACTTTGCCTATTTCTACAAATTTATGCAACAGCTCCTGTTTTTGAAGAGCGTTAAAAGCGTCCTCGGGCTTCATATGAACAAGTTCTAGCTGTGGATATTGAGATCTTTTAAAGAAGTAGAAGTCCCTTACGTAGGATGACGGATTTCTTATTTGATCTACAAAAGGAAATGTAGTGTTTTTTATGTAACTGCTGCAAATGGCTTACGAGTCTTGTAATCCACCAAGAAATACTCTTTGTGCTTGGATTCTTCAATCCCAAAGAAGTCTAAAGCTTCTCGGAGTATCTGACAAAACTGCGTGTCTTCCTGAACAGGAAATTGGGAAGGAATTCCTCCGGCATCGGGATCTGCAGAATAAACTGTTGAAAAAACTACAAGGGTGTAGAATACTTCATCTACCTTGTGGTCCATGAACTATGATCTTCTTTGCTGATGGTACATTAGCAGTCAAAAGAATGGAAGCATCGCACTGTTCTTTCCTTAAAATCTGCTTTAGGTCTTTGAACATAATTCCATGTACACTGTGCACAACCTGAAAACAAAAGCGAATTAGACAGTTTGCAAGAAACTTTGGCGTTTTGGTTACCATCCAAAGCAATGACAGAGCAGCTCCAATTAATTTCTGTCCTTCTTCGTGTGGTGTTCTTACATAAAACATGACATAACCGATTATGTAGTTGTATAAAGCAAATGCCGCTTGTTGCGGTAGCTTGGGAATAAACCTAATAAGATGCCGCAGAATTTTAAACATTTGGTCTTGTTTTTCTCTTGTGAGTCTTTCAAGAATGTACCGTAGACATAAAGCACTATCTTCAACTAGGCAGCACCAAATTACCTAAAAAGACCAGGTGCTAAAACTTGACGCACCGACTAAAGCACTTTGCTTACCTGATAAGCTACTTCATAAACTGCACTACCATCGGGCGAAACAGCCGCATCATCTAAGAGATTTATGATTTGAATAACAGCAGAGCAAAGACATGAAGGAAACAATGAATGGGCCGAATGCAAATGATGTCCCGTATTTCTTGGTTGGCCATCCAACTGTTCGTCGTCTCCTAAAGAAAAGCGTAGATGCAATTGCTTTATTTTACCACATTAGGACTTGCCTTCTTCATGATCTTCTCCTGTGTGATACAAACTCGGTTCATGGCCAGCTTGAATAGTTATGGGAATTGTGGTAATCAAGAAGTTTTCGCGTTCCTCTCGTTTCTTGTCGTCCTGAGCTTGAAGAGCCATCTTAATAAGCTCAGTCTGTTGCTTCTTTCTGGTTTTTGTAGCGGTTACCAGTGATCTCTGCAAAACACTTCTGTTAATAAAATCTTTAATAAAATTCGCTAATCTTACATGTCTTTCTTGATTAATTGTCACTTCTTCAACTTTCGTTTTGACTAGTAACTCCCATGGAGAATCTACTACTTCCAAAGATTCGATTCCAATTTTCGGAGAAGGTAGTGTAAATTCGATACCCGGTGGTGGTACTTTAAAAAGAAGATGGGCACCTTCTTCCATYCTAGGCCAAACTTGATATCTCAACTTCCAAAGGACTTGAAACCTAAACGCACGATTATAAAATAAAATATAGAACAAAAATTGTAAATCCTATACCTTAAAATTGCATTAATCCTTATAGTAGGATCTGGATGAGACAATCCATGTTGCATTATGTCACACACCTGTTGAGGTGCCTTCACGGCACAAAGTATGAACAACGACGCTGCACACGCTGCCACTTCCTGATTCCATTCGAGCAGCAGCTCCCACGCTATCGGAATGATTTCGGCGAAGTGTTCTTCTGAAAGTATTACTGCACCTTTAAGGAGTACAGCGAGTGGGCTGTGGAATGCATCCTTGACTTGCGTTTTAATATACTTCAGTATCGGTGGGGTTTCTTTGGGTTTTCCATCAGTTGTTGACTTCGTAGTGTCTTTGTCTGTATCAGAATCAGCGATGTCCCTTGAAGAATCTTTGGAAGCCAACTTACTCATCTGAGAGCCTTCTAGATTTTTATCAATCCTAGAAAGACGGTTACAGTAAAAGCTGATTTACTACCATTAAGCATGACTGACTTGTCTTTTTTTCCAACGCTATCCTTTCGTCTAATAGGTGACACTTGTGAGCTAGTTTGATCAGATACCTTTCTGTTTTGATTTTTGTCCTTCTTCCGTTTCCTGCCTTTATTGTCGAAGTCCATGTTTAACTTATCCTCTAAAACACCAAACTCTTCTCCGTAAACTTTACGAACTGCCTTGATTAATCTTGAACATCCTCTCATCACTCTTCGATAACAGTAAGGATGACAATAGTTCTGGTGCGTGCAGAAGTAGTAATAGGAATTTGCAACTTGGACCATAATCTACAAGGAAAAGGTCGAAGACATGCCAACAAAAATTTGTTGTGCTACCTTCATCCACGGCATATGTTTTGTTGTGTCATCAGTGTCGTTGCTATCGCTAGGACTTTCTGGAGGTTGATCGTCACTGAGAACTCCAGGTGATTCTTCTCCACTTGCTTCCCCAGGAATCCCGGGTTCAGACGTGTCGCTTCTGTCTGACAAAGAACTAACTTTGCGCTTGGATTGAATGGAGTCCGTTCTTTTTACAGCTTCAGGTATTCTCCCTATAAAACGACAGTAACATTATGACTCACTTTAATTTTCTACGTACAATCTGCTTCCATATCTTTCCCTTCTTTAGTTCCTCTTCTCAACTTCAAACTGCGGCGTTTGAACGACCCACCAGAAGGAGCTGCAGTGCCCCTCCGTAATAAGTAGGGGCGAGGTTGTTGACCAATCCTCTTGCCATCTTCACCCTGAAGCAATGCCTGTGAAAGACAGGGTGGTATTTGCTACCAAGATGCACTAATCTTTATGCTAATTACATCCAACAATCACGCAAACAAACGTGCAGAGCAAACAAACCTGTGCAGTAACAGTGGTGTTGCTACTGCCTTCAGATTCATTGTCTGGCTCGTGAAGAACGAAGCTAATTTTCCTTTCAGTTTGACCTATACCAATTGCTCAGGATTAAAATTGACAGTGTTCCGCTTGTGTAACTTACCTGATTCTCGATCACCAGCAATTGACTGCAAACTTTGTGCTGAAGTTTGAGAATGTCCCATGGAGGATAATGCCATACTCCATCTCCTGTTAGCTTCTCGACTGTATAGTCTTTCCCATGGAGGAGGTCTTTCTTTACCAGTAACCCTTGACGATTTTGGCAAGGTCTGATACGTTTCTCTTAAGAAAGCTGTGATTTCAAGTAACAGCATACAAGCAATTAGCCTGAGTGGCACTGGACAACTGCTGCCGTACGTATTTATGCTCGCTATCAAAATTAACTGTTTAATCCAGAAATCTAGGTAACATGTGATACTCACCTTCATCCAAAAAATCTTCCTCTTCATCTTGTAACAACAACTCCTTCTGCTTAGCTTCATCGGTAACCAAAGCAGTTATACTATGTTCAAGTGTCCTGTCTTCATTAACCATTTCTTCCAGACGTGCTCCCAATGCTTCAGCCCACTGATAAAACATTTTACCAGCAGCACGTTGCATTATGTGGCACCTCCTGACTCCTGTAGTTTGCGCTCCTCTTTGTGGTAACGGACCAGAAGGTCTGAACATTGAAAAGTTCAGCTTCATCCATGACGGCCATTGTCCTTTGTTGCAACAGTGGACAAAATAAGAACATTCCAATAGCAATGCAGCTCGAGMGACAACGGTTGAATGGGGCTGGAAATAACAGTTTAAATTCAGTTTGCAACGAATTGCTGTMTTGCTTACCAAATCCAGAACTGAGGCAAGAAGATGAGCATCAGGAACTGAGCCAGGGGGGCATGTCTCAAGCATAAACGACAATCGGAGCATACCGCTATAAACAGGACCGGTGGGTACAAGTTTTCTTTCTTTGAATACTACGAATTCTGATTCTCGTGATGATTCTCCCACCTCGAATGAATTTCGTCTGCTTAAATCTGCAAGAAGCGCTATTAATTACACAACTCCTCAMCCATATGGACTGATTTACATCCTGCTGAGGATTCTTCCATGCTCCCGTCTTTCTTTTTGCCTTTTTTCAATACAAACTTAGTGAATCGATCTTCGACTCTTCTTTTCGCCTTTTGAAGCGTGTGAGCTACATTATTACCACTTTTAGATGATTTATGTGGGTAGTACTTAGACGGCTGACGAATGAAGCTGGATGCTTCATTTTCGCCGTTTTCTGGATTATCCGATAAATCACCGCCAGTCGAATCAGATCTTTTAAACCAGTTAACTACGGAATAAAGGTGGTAAAATCCATAGAACCTGGTATTATGAGTAACAAACCAATTCCTCCTAATCTAGATTTTGACTTCTGCTTCGATGATGCGGGTTCTGTGATTCCTAAAGTTCTCTCACTCTGGCGTGGTGTGAGTATGTGATGTTTCTTACGTAAATTGCTTAGGGGGCTTTGACTTGCTTTAGACAGTTCTTCTGCTTCTGTTTCTAGGAGGCTCTGCAAGTACTTTCTTTATTGATGTCACCAGGGAGTATAAAAACATACCGCACAAGTCGACGATGTGCTTCTTTTCTTAAACAGTAACTTTCGTACACCCCTCTCGTCTACCGTGTAAGATGTATCAGTTGGAATATCAGCTGCTTCATCTATGTCCGAATGGTGAACGTGTCTGTTACAAATTCAGATGTAATTTCTTTAAATATCTACTTGCTGCATTATACCTTATTACTCTTGTAGTCTGAACGTTTTGTTCCTTCTTACTAGGTCTATCCGCGGTATCAATTAGAGCACTAAGTGCCACTCTCCTGAAAACGCTTCCATGCCCTTCTTTAACGTAAGTCATCAGTTGTCTTACTTCACAGTACAAAGCCTGGTAAATTTAATATAAGCGTTGTCCATGCGCCGACAATACAATTTTTCCGAGTGGAACTGGAATACTTACCAAATTTTCTGGTGCCCTAATCTCCTTGGTTGAGTTGACGAATCTGGTTACCAGAGGCTTAAAGGTATGAGACATGATTTGTCCTTCCACACCACGAATGCCGCCACCTCCAACGCCTGCGCCAAAGTTCGTTGCATAACCACCTTGCGACACTGTGTCTGGCGATTTACTAGAGCCCCGCTTCTGGTCTGATAATGAACAATCAATCCTGAACTGTATGGAGTTTAATTCTCTACTACATGACTCGAGTTTTGACACTTCAAACCAATTGTGGAGTAGCTCCGGGTCACCGGGTTGGATAAATTTTTGTGTGGATGCTGTTGTTACCACAGAGAGAATGCCGAAATGTATCCCTAAAGTCTTCAGTTTGTTGGTGTTAGAAGCTTGCATGTTTTTGTTTGGTTTTGTATTTGTTTGAGTGGATCAAAAATAGAGTCATTTTCTACGCTTCTTCTCTACTTCTACTCTAAATTTACAACAATTTCAAAGAGGGTTGCCAGAAAGATGAAACAAGACCAGTTTCTATGGAGCAGAGCACAATCACATAACACTAGTTTACAAGGTGATGTTAAACAATGATATATGGGGGTCATGTCCATTGTACGTAAAAGTTTTTATGGACATGTAAAACAGTGCGGTATGTATGTACATTGTTGTTGTCAGGAATATCAGTTTAAGATGGTACCTACTGTAAAAAGGTTGCTTATAGCCTTCGAAGTAAAGTGCAAAGGACACTCGATGAGGGTTCTCATACGGTGACTACTTGAAGGATATAAACAATATATGATTCAAGCTTCGTTGCACACAAACTAAACTTACTTAATGGAGACAACAGAGAACTAGGATCAATACAAAAACCAATATAAGCATGGAAGAAATCCAGTACATCATGTAGACTTTGGTAATTGACATAGTCCTTTAAGAAGTTTTTGAATTCTTTACTGCTAGCTCTTCTTAGCTTTGCTAAAATATTCTGGCACTGGGTTCTGAGGAATTCGGCAGCAGGACCCCTTTGACCTTCAGTGCAACCATGAGGACATCCTAAGTGCTTGAGAACCCTAAAATATATCAAGTTTACGCAAATTTAGGATCTCAGAATAAATAACTTGCCTAACAATTATGTGCATGACAAGCTTATGTGGAGACATTGGTTTGGAAAGTTTTTCGACTTCGGCCGCAGGTGGTAGTGTAGTACCGCCCGTTGATGACTTGGTTGGCTTCCCTGGGCTTGCGTCAGGAAGCGGAGTAGACCTCTGATCATTTAAAGCCTCGTTTCTCAAGAACTGTTTCAGTACTCCCATATCCATTAGAAGCTCTACCAAGTTTAGGATCACTTCCAAAACACGAAGGGTGCAGCAACTATTCTCCCTCATCGCAGAGAAATGTACAGCCTAGAAAGTTATTATTAAGTATGGTCCCTTATGTTTATTATCGATAAAAGATACCTTCAAAACTACTTGGTGATCGATATTTCCATCTCTGGTGATGTAATAAAATGATCCTGGTGCTTCTGGAATGTCGTCTCCGGCGTAGGTAATATTTGAATCTGTTTGTGAACGGGTCAGACTGGATTTTCTATCTTGCCATTGGTTTAGCCTAGTTCCTGAGAGGCTCATGGCATCGAGCTGGCTGTCCATGGAGCCCTTGATAAAGTTTGTATATAAGTCATGCAAAACTGTTTTACCCAAAGTAACCATACATAGATGTCAACGAATTGCGAGATGATATCTCTGTGCCGCTAGTTAACAAGTTAATGGTAATATTTTAAGAGTTGGACCCATCTATTAAAATTCCTCAACAAAGAAAAAAGACAATTCATCATAACACGGTAGTAGAGTGACAGAATCACGGAAATCGAGTAATTTTTTGAAAATAGAGAAATTCAACATTACGCTCACAAGGAAAAAGAAGTTGGAGTTAAAATGTATTAAAGTGATACTTCAAATATACAAAAATAATTATATTGTAAACATAACGAGTGTTAAAAAAATTGTGCGATAGTTGGAAACCTTTCCATTGTGTGCCCTGGGTACTAGAAGAAAAATATTCTGCTACCTGATAAATTGCATTAAGTTTAGGATGCCCAAGATATCATTTTAAGAATACTTTCGTCTAGTCTCTTGTATTAACAACGAAAGCCCCTCACCATTCACTTACATGTTCAGTGTTTGCTATGACATGTTTCCCAGTAATATAATTCCTAAAATACTTAGCATCAAATTTGGTGAGCTTAAGAGTATCTTGTTGCTGGATCAGGATTCAAATCAATATGATATTATTTTTTTATATTGTTGTATTCTTTTGTTGTAAACACTATTTATTTAATTATTCACATGTAATTACGCGATTGGTAATTGATTTAGTTTAGATCGTTACTTTCCCTAACAAAATTAATTTGGCCATAAAGAGAAGCTTCGAAAAAAGCACTTCTCTCAGGAATTATTGGCTGATGCAAAGTAATGAACTTAAAAGAAATTCTGTTACCTGTCTACGTAAGTAATCAGGAGATGGAGTTGGAGTGTGTTCCGTAACGGTGATGATAGGATTAGCCATTTGCTGTGGGTGTCCAAATCTGCTCGGACGTCTTCTATCCCAGTTAATTTCACCAATGTACCTATTGAAGTGCATGAATTACTACCAAACCGTTGTAGCTATTTTATTTAACAAGCACACTACGCTACTTCAGAAACGGAAGCTATTATGATATATGGTTGAATGTTAAGGTTCGCAGCATGCCATCAGCAATGAGTCGAGGCATCACACTTACCCGCCAGCCGTTAACTCATCTATTAAACAGCTAAGAAAGACAGACAGAACACTATATAAGAACAGATAAAAGACATAGGCAAAAGAAGAAGCACGAAACATTTAGGTACATATATCAAATGGGACATCGATGGAACATTTAGAATGACTATGAAAAACACTTTTCTCCATTATTTACATATATTTGTATTACCAGTTATATTCTGGATAGGTTTTATGAGATAGGAAACTTACCTTAAGCTAGGCATACTTTTCCCTTTCACAAGATTGCTGGTAATTGGCTCAAACATTTTTGAGTGAGCAGAACTAGGGCGAGTCAAGTGTTCGTCGCCTGTGTCTAAACTGTGGTGATGTTCCTAAATAACGAAAAAAAATTATTAAGTAAACTTACGTTGAAGGATTCTTTTACTAATCTACGGAAGAAGTAAAAAGATTAAGAAAAGTAGTTTAAGAGAATGTGGAAGGAAATAGAAGAGTGCGTACATACATTGAATATTCGTCTTGCACCCACCGCTTGATCACCCAAAAGCTTTGGTTCCTCTTGGGCAATCTTCTCCAAAGCCTTTTCAGATTTCGAAAGCAGCTTCGTTTCAACAAACGCTTTGAGATCAGCCATCTTCGTTTTTCCTTTCTTTATTTTTTCGCTCGATCTGCGTGTGTGTACTGAATTATCATAATATAACTTCTGCTGATAAAAGGGCGATTCTACAAAAAAACCTTACTCATACGTGGTAATAGTACGTATGTATCCTGCCTTACCAGCTAAGGGTGAATCTTTCACTTCAGGAATTTCTATAAAATCCTTATTGTCCTGCTTTTTTCCGTTGTTGCCTTGGAACAATGAAACCTCAATCTTTGGTATTGGAAGAGAATTGCTTCTTCTCCTTGGTTGTTGCTGACCTGCAGTTTCTTCGCTTATATCCCGTAACCTAAAAATGTGTAAGTGTAAGTTCGACTGTGGAATATAAATTCCTTTTACAGACCTGTTATACATATAATGGAGAGCCCAGTACACGCCCTCTTCTTGCCAATGTTTAATAAAGAGGCATCTCAATACCGCAATGTCTAAAAATGTTGCTGCAGCTACATCTCCACCATGACATCCTGATAATGTTTTCCTTGATCCCTGAAAGTCACCAGTTGCGCCGTCCGTTGAAGGATGTTTGCTGCTATCGACGGAATCTTTGTCGGTTGAAGACCTACACAAAACTTATTCATTGTGACTATAACAAAAATTTGTCCTATTTATTTATTTACGGGATTTACGGGAAACCCGCATTATATAACATGCATCTAGTTACATATGCACAATAACTACAATAATAAATTATTATTATTAACAACATATAAGTAATACGATATTTAACCACAAAACTAATTACATTACTCCCTCATAAATCTAACTATAGGCGAATAATATATGTAATTAGTGGAACAAGACGAAACCACAAATATATCGTTACTCCTCGTAAGAGGACGAGGAGGCACTTTACCCCTGACAATCTTATATAACATCAATAAATCACCCAAAACTCGCGATTCTAGACTACATAAATTCAAAAAACGCAGTATCGTGGGGCACGAGTTGCTATCAAGCGCTTGACCGATACGGTAAGCAACATATTTCAAGAACTTTTTTCGATTCCAGCTTTGAAACATAAACTACATAATGTGGCGACCAAACTGGTGAGGCATATTCCAACAATGATCGAACAAACGCTATATAAACTCCCCTTAATGAATCAACCGACAAATGCCTCCCGTTCTTCAAAATGCATCCCAGGATCCGGAAAGCCCTACTAAATTATGTAGTAAATTATGTAATAAATGCTTAATCTCAGTAACGCGATTGAATTTCACGTTATTAATGGAGCAATTAAAATGTATTAATATGCTCCTTCTGCCAAAGGTGATGCAATGACATTTAGTAATATTTAAGGACATAGCATTATCCTTAGACCGCCCCACAAAAGAATCTAAATCACATTGAAGCTTCAGGCAATCTTTTGAGTTTCCAATAGGAAGAAATATCTTCATGTCATCTGCAAACAACAAATAACTGCAGTATTTAAAGCATCCACCAATATCATTAATGAATAAGGAAAACAACACTGGCCCCAAATGCGAACCCTGGGGACACCAGAGTGGACAACAATGGAATCAGACACATATCCGCCAAACTTGACTGACTGCTCACGACCGACAAGATAGCTACGAAGTCATGCGAGAAATACGCAAGAGAAACCTAAAAGTCTTAATTTATGCAAAAGAATGTGATTGCCCCAGTGGCGGCTCGTCCGGGTCGGCACTTCCGAGCCAGAATTTTGATCGATTATGTATATTTTGTTTTATTATGTTCAGATATCTTGAAACAGTTGGAGCGTATGTTTTTACATTACCATCAAATTAATAATTAGCCAAAATCACATTTTTACGGGTTATCCCGAAAAATTTACGCTACTCGGCAACCGTGGCTGGGCCGTGTATGTGTTTGTCATCCAAGCCCGTGATCCAAGCGCTGGGTCGGCAGACCGCATCGTATAAGGAAGCAATAGCATCGTTTTCCTTTGAGCTGAACAAAGACGCAACCCTGCGCGCATATTGAATCCTGAGGCGAAAATCGAGACTCGGCAATGCTTAGGTCCGGCAGACAGCATAAAACGTTAAAACGGACTTCATCATTTATTCCAATTATTTTTTTTACTTCAACCAATTATAGTTCTGTTTTCTACTGAATATTACAAATTATCTGATTGACACCCTTTACATGCTTACAGTTTTTTTATAATCATAATTCAATTTTACGTATATACGTTTTTATTGAAGTTAATAAAGGAGGCCCGGCATTCATAATCGTCGGATTCCGAAAATTAATTTTGACATGTACATTGAACAACAATTATATATATAGTTCAATACTGAAATCACGAAAAACTACCCAAATGTTCTACGAAATTTTTCATTTTCCCAAGATTATTGTAAGAGCTATCCTCTTAAATAAACAATTCTAAGCAGATACCTTCAAACATTTAACAGAATTAATTAAATACATGTTATAAATTTAGTCAATCTGAAATCATTGAAGAATTTCACACAAAAAGAAAATAACAAAATAAGTAAGCGCCAATACCCATATAATCGCTTAATGCTGTCTGCCGGACTTCCGAATACATCTTCGGATTGGGCTCGACATATATCGGCTTCTCTTCTCCGGTGCAGTACAGGTGCACGCTTAACGTTGAAATTATGAAGCTAGTTGCCAGATTAGGTTATTTGTTACCAAACGAACTATCTTTTTAACTTGCGGCGATATGAAAATTTACAGAAGTAGCAAGTAACAACAACTACGAGTATATACAAAATTATTTACTAATTATATATAAATAATATTGACCAACTAGAGTGGACCAAAGTTTTTACTGCCGCCCCAATAGAATTTGTCACGAGCCGCCACTGGATTGCCCCTATCAAAAGCTCTGGAAAATCGGTGTAAATGGAATCAAATCTGCAGTTTTTGTCCAATGCTGGCCAGTAAGTGTTGCTGATAATTTAGCAAGTTAGAAGTGGTTGACCGGCCTACAGCAAATCCATGTTGCTGGTCAGCAATAATAATCTTACAATGCCAGGATACAACAGGAGTAACGAGGCTCTAGAACAGCTTGGGTATTGCTGACAGGATGGTAATTGGTCTATAATTCTTTACATCTTTACGTTTTTAAATACTGGAATTATAAAACTATGCTTAACCCGTCCTTAATGCTAGAAATGCCATTAAAAATATCTGCAATAGAAGTAATTATTAGCAAAATGTTTCAAAAACAAATACCCTATTCTACTTTCACCGTGTGCAGAAATGCCGTCCAAAAACATTCCACTAGGGAAGGAGTTATCATCCTTTAGATCCTTAAAGTATTTCCTGAAATACCTGGGATCCCCAATAATGGAAGTATCGACACGATTAATATCATTATTAAAACAAGTTGTAGTAAGCTCCTTACAAAATCGCCTTAAGGCTGAGAAATTGCCATAATCATGAGCAGAACGTGTGGTTTGAAATTTGACATGTGCTCTTTTTTATCGAAGATAAGCTGCTTCAGTTGCCCAGTGAACCACTTCGGAAAAGAGAACTGTGACACCCTAGCAAAGTTTTTTAAAGCTACAGTCTATAAAAGAAGCATACCCATATGTATGTAAGAGTATTTCCTGCCGTATTGTTAAAGAGAAAATTCTAGAGGGTATGATATTTTCTGAGGAAACTTCAAACTAGTTTTGACAACATTGTTCTACTAAGAATTTGAACCTTTAAAGTGATCTCATTTTATACCCAGAAATTTTAAGATTAACAGCTCAGCTTACAATGTCCAAGTAATTTAAAAGCAATTATCTCATAAGTTTGTTCTGTTTGGCAAAAAATAAAATAATGGTTTACCATTTGCTGTTTATTTGCTCATGAAGTACTTATGAACAGACAARTTTTTAATTCCAAATAGTTAGTGATTCTAAAAATTTATAGCAACATTTACAGGATATACAAGCCGCTATAGATAGGTACCCTTATGTACCAACACCCGATCGTTGTTATCCCGCTAAGAATTGCGTCATATTTGCTACATTCGTTTTGTTTCCGAGATGTTAAAATATTGTTTTATCCATATAATTTATAACAGCGTATAATATGTAGTGATTATTATAAAATTGTTGCATGTGCCCAACCTTGAGAAAGATTCTGCCTTGAGATTAAAATTTAAAATGTATCCTACATCGATTGCCGTATTTTCACTTTACACATTCTCGCAAACGCAAAATACGAATAGATCCTTATTCTAGTTTCACCTTTTTTCAATATATGCCCTAAATTGGTCTTTTGCTAGAATGTACCTTTGGTACTCGGGAGAATTAAAAATCCCCTAGATCATTGCAGTTAAACGATTATTCGGTGGCCAGTTCAGTAAAACCAATTTCTCCTTCTGCAAGCCCCAACCCCCCAACCAAACCATAATCACAGTGACCAGCAAAGAATGTAAAATTTTGCTTGCTGCCCATATACTAACCCTATTTTCTGCATAGGTGGTGTCGGCTTTACTTGTTTCGTGTCTGAAGCCGAAACAGCAGTAACTTGTTCTACCTTAATGCTAGATTTCCCACCCCCATTTCTCTTCATAGCCAACTGAAACAAGCTGGTTTCGGCCTGAAACAAAAATTTCAATAACATTCACCTCAACTTAAGTCCGTCTTACCGTGTATATAGACGGATCTCGCAGAAATCCATCGGATTCGTTTAGAGATGGTAAGCGAAAGATGACCACGTGCTCTTCTTCAGTACTGGAACTTTCTTCGGGGATTGTTTCCGGGAAAACAGTGTCCTTCGGGGAGGATACCCAGCCCTAAAAAACAGAAATGAGTACATCCGCGTTTACAGTAATTGTTGAATTATCTTTACCGCGGAATATCCGGACATTGTATAAAAATTTACCTCGTCGTCTGTTACTTTCGTGATTGTGGCGGTGACTGTGACCGTTCCGGAGGCGGATGCCGGCGGAAAGTGTTGTTGTTCGGAACTTGAAGCACTCACCCCTTGACTGGGAGGGCTCTCGCGACCAAGCATGTCTTCMTTTKATTGTTTCCCTGGATGTAATTAGGAGTGGTAGAGGGCAATACAAAAGTGGGTGCAAAAATAGTCACATTTTCAAATGAATAAAGCCTATGAGAGCTCATACGGCTTTATCCCGAATATATGCCTGCTGCCTACACGAAATATTGTAATTATACGAATCCCTACTTATTATTTGACGTTCATTTATATAAAAATATTCCTGTCTATTAATTGAAGCGTAATACGTATTTTGTTCACAAGTGGTTCAAGAGTATAAAAACATATTTTATTATATTGTTTGTTATATAGCTAGTTTTAGTATCTCCTAAATCTTTCCAAAGTTTTAAAAGATTTAGTGACTAAGATACATGGCTGATGCTTCATTTGTTAGAGGATAGAAAGTAAAAATGAGGAAGAGTATGAGTAACGAACAGATCTTTATGAAATAGAAAATATGTATCTCGATACAGTGGCACTCACAGAAACAAAGAAAATCGAAATCGTTGTTGAATAGATAAACAGTTAGATAGCTATTTACAACTGAATTGAAGTTACTATCCCGGAATGCTTATGATAACAAGGTAGATCCAATTAAAGGAAGAAGTAAAAAAATAAGTAAACTTATTTCATTTTCTGTTGAACATGAACATGGTGTACTCTTTATGTAGATAAAAACAGCATTAGACTTCGGTTTGTTAACACTATCACTAATAGCAAGAAAAAACAGAAAATCTAATCTTGTTAACTTGCTATATAGGAAAACTAGACACTTTATTAAAAAAACTCTGAATTATTAAGACATGCAAGGTCATCTTAAAAAAAAACAGATTGCTTTAGTAAAATGGAAGTTTATCTCTAGAAATATTCTATTTGCAAGAAAATTCACTTCAATACTGAAAACAGCAAATAACTTCAGACAGAAATTATACTGTAGTATCATGGTAGGGGTTTAGGTGTTAGGTGTAACTTTAAACTTTATCTTAAGTTGCTTTTACCACAACTTTTACTGAAAAAATATATCTTTTAAATTATTTTGAATAGAAGAATATGTATTTATATCAAGTAAGTGTATTCGATTTCTAGTCAGGTAGTTTGAACAACATTACCTAGTTAGTAAAAACCCGTAATGCAGTAATTACACATGATTCATTGGGTTTTGGAAGAATG
The DNA here is from genome assembly GCA_025024175.1 of Rhyzopertha dominica. NCBI lineage: Eukaryota > Metazoa > Arthropoda > Insecta > Coleoptera > Bostrichidae > Rhyzopertha > Rhyzopertha dominica. Next base: position 14,080,375 of record QCXZ01000137.1, read on the forward strand.
TAGATATTTCGCAAAGTAAATAATACATTGTAGGAAAAAGCCCGTTTTCAAGTTTTTTACACATCACTGCAAATGTTCTATATGCCCTCTTCGTTTTAAACGACAAACATGTAATGCGGTGGTCAGGTTCAACATATACAGATGAGCATGTCCCAGTCAAAGTTAAGTTCTCCATGTCAATGAGGCGCAGGTCTTTCTTCTTGTAATATGAAGTTTTGAGATATCAGTTATCAGTTTATGCAACAGTCTTGCAACATGTCTAAGTGTGATTTGTAATAACTTTGTATTACAGCTTTTTAGTAAAAGAAAAATTAATGTTGTTCAAACTATCTGATTGATTGGCTACTAGGATACTACAGTATAATAAAACATTGCTTGATCAAATAAGGATATTCTCATGAAAGTTGTTTAATATTTTCTCAGCTGAAGCAAATGTAAATGAGTTTAACTGCTTGTTCAGTTCACCATTCAAATAAACGCACTTTTATCAGAGAGACATGTAAAGTAAATCTTGTGTGAATGGGTATTTAGCAATCTGATACACTACTTTTTGAGACACTCTGTACTTAAACAATTTTTCTTACACAATCCTCGTTATTTATTAAAATAGGACGAACAACAGCCATTTCAACAACGTTATTTTGGATAACTTAGTTATTAGATGACAGTATAATAATTCATGGAGTCAACTAGAAGCAATTTTACAACTTTCAGATGAAATGCAGGTACGTTGGCATTTCTTAGCTATTCCATATAACAAAATACTCATTTGCAGTTTCAGCAAAAGTGTTCCGAATTGATAATTACGAAAATTTCAATGAGCCTTAAATAATTTTGTAATTCTCAAAAAGGATCTTTTAAATATAAATAAACAAGGTTGCTTAGACAATGGAAGCAGCAACAGGAAGATAACTTTGAAACCAAGCTAACGTTTAAAAACCCTTCAAGTTGAAATTAACCTGTTTCAGCACGTATGTTTAGAATTAATATCAATAACCTACTGTAAACTGACATCGTATTCATCACGATTAATCTTTTTTACACAGATAACAGCCTTTTTGTTTGACTCCAGCTATTTAACCTTTGACGGTAAATTTTACAAACAGATCTACGATCTACGGCAGTGCTATGAGGAATACAGCTCGGCCGTTTTAGCTTGGTTGTTGACTGCATGTTGAGATATCGTGTTCCTAAATTACCAATTCAATTATTTCAGCTACCTACATTAGTCCAATTTTATTAATTTTATAAAATAATTTTACTCTGTGACGATAGCTTAAGTATTTTACGTCTAGACTTTTGACAATCTTTAACTTTAAATTTGCTTTGCACTACCTATCTATGGTTACTCAACAATCTTTCAGGTAATCCACAGCAATGTAGAAAAGTGATCATGTGATAGTAGACTTGAAATAGTTTAGTTTTTTTACTTGTCCTTGTAATTGCATCAAACATTTACAGTGCTATCCTCAAAGAAGATCCAGAAGTGGAGTTTGAGTGCTTACAAGAAAATGGAAAGATTGTATCCAATGATGGGAACTATGCAGTGGCAGATTAATAAAAATAATGTATCATTTCGTAGCGGTATAGTAACGTGCGCTCCAAATTAGATTCGAAAGACATTGCGAATAACCAGATTAAAGATTAATGTTTTAACAACTTGACATTAGCATACTACAATCACTAACATCCAAAAAAGTCATTTTGTTAGGTAATTATTCATGATATCATTAACATTCATTATAAGAATAATGAATAGATATATAATTTTATCACAAGGATGTATACTTGACATAATAATGAAAATTAACTGCTGTAAATTTAAATATTTGAAAATCAAATCTGATACCAAGCGGTAAAAAAGTATTTGTTTTTTCATTTCATTTTTTTTGTTCTTAGTTTCCGCATTAACCTACTTCCAATGAAAACATCCCCAAACTGTGGTTTATTTCTGAAGTTCTTCCCAGCCAGGTACTTCGGTTTTGGTTTAACGTGTGTCGTAAAGCAAGGAGCCTCGGGATGTCGAAATTCCCACMTTGCTTGCCATATCTTCAGGCCGTTCTCGTGCCTGAAGTTCTGGAAATCAGACTCTTTCAGGTGGTGACAAACTGGCGCGAACAGATACACAAAAAGCTGAAACAAAAATGACGTTATATTAAGACAAAGCCATTATCACTACGCACTGCTTACAGTAATAGTTGGGATGGAGAACAAGTAGTAAAAGACGGAGGAATGATAAACTCCACTTTCGTAATCGGCATCGGCACATTCCTCAGCCGCGTCCAGAATTATCCAGTGTAGAGTGTATAACAATTTGCTTTCCACTGCGCCCAGATTCTGAATGCTGCCGTCACGTAATCTAAAACCGGGTTTTTACAGCATAGGTTTTGGCGGTCTGCAATTTTTTACTTACCTGTTAAATAGAAGTGAAGAAGTGCTATGCATTACGTGAGGCAGAGAGGCCTGAATTAATTTCCATCTGGGTATAGATCGGATGGCCTCATTCAAATCTGCTTTTAAGCCAAAATGGATGTTCTGCACTAGGACTTTCTCAAACGACTAAAAAAAGTATCACGTTGCATATTACGTATGATAATAGGAGAACTTAAACATCCGATGGGTTGCAAAAATAAGATCTTTTCACATAAAAACTATTTATTTATAACAAGTTGAGTAATGACCCAGGAAAAATTACGACCGTAATGAATCGTGGAAAAACATAATGCACACAGACGACAAATATCTTGTAGAACMATGTCACCTAATCTACAGCTCTAGGTAACGAACGGATAAACACATATGAAAACACCGAAAGAAGCATCGACATCATCACGAAAGAGCAATCAAGAAGGAAACATGAATCATGAATGCTCCTTAAAAAAAAACAAGAAAATAATAATTAAAGGAGTCTTAAATCTCTATGCAACTTCAGACATCACCTCACATGAGGAGGAGATCAATGAAGCCGCGCTAAGCCAACATCAAACACTGGCCGAATACACCGTGCAAAGCTTCCCATATATTATAAAAGGCGTGTAAAACAACAACAGCAACAAGCTCAAAGTAGGATGACCGTGCTACAAGTGGAGAACGGTGGAGAGAATCATAGCAAAATAAAACGTAACTGAAGAACAGTGGTCAGAAATTGCAAAAGACAAGAAAACAGTTAATAAGGAAGTCTTAAAGCTGTATACAATCTCAGACAGCAGCTCTTCCGAGGAAGAGGAGGCTAATAAAATGTATCCGATAGTTGGATGCCCTGAAAACCAATCCAATCCCCAAACTCCTGTAACATGCGCTACGTGGGAGCTCACTAGCAACAAGCGTGTCACCCCTCCAACCCAGCGAAGTCGCAGCCGGCCCGGCAGTATATCCGGGAGCTGCAGAAATGCCTACCGTACGCTGGTTCAATCAATTAACAAGTTGAGTAAAGACTTGCTCATTCTAAAAAGTCGCCAAAACAATTGAAGCATTCGTCATATCGTAACACAAGCTTTTAGATTAAATGCCTTCTTCAGGGAACTTAAAATTACTTCACAGTGAGTAATTAATTACAATTACAAATACTTTGGGTAAATTGTAATTATTTACAATTAAAATTACAAAAGATGTTAATGTAATTAATTACAATTACATTTACAGGCTTCGATGTAATTTCAAATAATCAATTACATCTGCTCTTTGGATAGGTTCAGGTAGAAAGTTGGAAAAGTTTTAAAACAAAAATATGTTACTGTACCCTTGCTCATACCTTAAGTAGTTGTTTTGACAATAACACATAATTTTTATTACATAAAACAAAACTCAAAAACTTACATCTGGTCGAGTCATAAATCAATAAACCGCATCCGAGCAGCGGCTCTGCTAAGGAGATTTGCATTTGGTGGTATTGTTATACTTAGAACAAGAAAATATGTCTGAACATAAACTTACATCTAATCGAGTCAGGACTAATTATCCTAATTATTTTTATATGCAAACTTATAACTCTAACAAGTTACTAATAATCTAACTAATATTACTTATCAATTTTATTAATGTAAATTACAAACTACCGTTATATCTTAAAAACAAGAGTGTTTCAAATTGTTTCAAAATTTGACCCCAAAACTAAACATTCGCTCAATGCGAGCGGATGAGGTAATATGACATTAGAGATTTTTTTAATCTTAAATATTTGCATGATAGTGTTATACTTACTGTCAGATAAACTAAAAATTCTGTGTATTTTGCTGACATAATCCAGCTCTAGAATATTCGTATAATCAAATAAATGACAATATATATTCTAGAGGTGAATCGCAAGAACTTTGTTATAACTTGAAAGCAAAAAGTGTTCTTGGACTTCACTCATGACGAATTCTCTAACTGCGACATAATGTCCTTTATACTTGTCAGAATGAATACAGTTAAGTTTAAACTGTGGTAAGGAACAAGTTGCCTGAACGTATGGTCTTCTGAATATATAAATGAAATCTAAAATATGTGAAAAGCACTTTAATAATTGTTATAATTGAATCCCAGGGTTTGGCACAACATATCAAACGTTCATTTTTTTGTTCACTACATTTAGATTAATTAAAAGCAGTTGGCAAAGCTTATTTCATATATGACTGGCTTGTTGCCGAAGAGTATCGATAGTAGTAGCCCGTAGTTTCAAAACTATAAAATATTCTTGCAAAAAATCTAATTTAGCCTATTTAAGTTTAGTTTTTTGATTGTATCGCAAATCGAATCAAAGTGTTTTTTTTTTCAAATGAGGATAGTTGAAACGGTCAAATTCCATCTTGTAGGTATAGTACAATGAATTTCTCAGCTCAAATGTGTTCTACTTAATCAAAAGCTTTAGTCGATCTAATCTAATCTAATCCAAATAAATTAAGTTTTTCTAAACCACTGCATGAATTTTACGCAAAATACTTTTGCTTGTGAAAATAGTATTTTTCAGTATTTATCTGCCTACTAATCTGCAGTTTTAAATTTTGCGGATTTAAACTTTCCACGGATTGAAAATATTTAACATAGTCGAATAATCGAATGTAATAATTGTAATTGTAACAAAATTGGTAATTCAATTACAAGTGTATGACAATAGTAGAGCAAGTAATTCATTACTGCTTCAATTACAATGAAAGTAATTCAATTACTTTTTCAAGTAATTGTAATTTATTACTTAACAACACTGTCGGCAAGTATATTTGACATCCTACTAGAAGCCTTCCTTGATGACGAAGCGTATTCCGCCCAAAAATGCTTTTAATTTTTGAAAGCTTTAAAGATTACTGGTGCTAAGTCCAAACTATACGATGAATGGTCGAAAACTTCACACATGAATTGTTTGAAAAGATCGTCACGTAGGCACGCTGCGGCCGTGCATTGTCGTGGATCAAAACAATACCGAGCAAAAGCATGTCTCTTCGTTTATTGTATACTTGTAAATCGCTAGTTGTAGGCAACGTAATGCTTCATAATAAACCCCCTTTGTTATCGTTGTCCTTTGCTTCGTGGTTAAACAGATTAACGGTTTTGGCGAATTTTTAGAGAAAAGGACTTTGCTCAACTTTTAATAATAAAATAGTTTTATGCATATGGGTCTTATTTTTATAACCAATCAGAGAATGAAACAAAGGTGTCCTTTGGTACTAAGTACTGAACGCAATACTTTACTGGACGACGAATAGACAAGTTGCTTTCTGCTGCCTTTCAGTATGTGATTATACAATATTTTTTGTTACTTAAAATTCAAATCTAAAATTTCCATTTTTTATAATATTGGTCAAAATGCCTAAATAAAAAATAATTAACAAGTGGAGGTGTGAGGGAAATATATCCATTGAAAAAATGCAGTTCTTTGCATAAAGAATAAATAACCAAGTCTCAAGCAATTTTATATTACTTACAGAATATGGTTGGGTTTTATTTAAAACGCTGTAATTTGTATTCAAGTGAAATGTAGCGGATGTATCTTCAGACGATAACTGGTACCCACCCGCAGCTTGATATTTTGGAGGTGCGGACCCGGCACATTATATAAATTATCCATGTTTTAATATTTGATTATATTCTTGATTTCCTTATCTAAAACCCTAGCCGAATTGGGCCTTTTAAAWCTGAGCTATTTGCTTTTTGTGTATATAGCTGTTTTATGATTTAAACGTCTTCAGATCTGGTTGTTTAAACCTAATTTCATACTAACTTACTAAGTATATAAAATATTATCGACCATTATTACAAACTTAATTTAAATACGATTTATCAAATTGTAAGGAACGTTACAAGACCTTGCATTCTGCTTTTACAAGGACATCTTGTTCTGTCCTAAAATGTTTTGTGTTTCTTGTACTACGATAATCACGTATGCCCATAGAGCGTTCGTCCTAAGCAAAAGATACAGAGCTGCTAAGCAGGCATCTGTCTAAGACGAGTAATTGGACTCCTTACGAGACATTGCTGTTCAAAGAAACATTTATCTAGGATTGGTATATAAATGATGCTGCATGTCGAAAACAGCATGGAGAAAGATGAAACTCGCTACCCTATTCTAGGTGAACGTCCAACACTTATGGAGAAAAAACGGTTTTTTTGTGGTACAATTTGCGAAATGATTGGGCGATGTTATTTACCAGTTGCAAACATTTTGTTAAATGTCTGTCTACATCATATAATAATGGTGATAATAATGGTTATTTCCATACAAACTAGTATTTATATTAAATAATATATTTATATGTGCCAATAAAATCTCTTAGACTTCTGCTCTACAGGTCACTCTTGATCAAATATGAACAATACATAGATTACTTACAAATCGAGATATTATAAAACAATAAGTAATTATTCACCAGCAATAACGATATTGTGAAAGAAAACTTACGACAAATGAGGTATGGTGCATTTGGCAGTTTCTAAGCGCTTATTTTAACCAAAAATTTTATAATTCATATAAGCAATACCTATGTGTTACATTATTAAAAAGATTTTCAAAAATCGCTTACTGCGAATATGGACAAATTGCATGAAAAATTGCGCAACGCGGATTTCACAAAGCAACTATGCAAATACCTACATTGGGAATTTATTTTTAAATCATATCATAATAAATTAAAAATCTTATACCCAATAAGTAAAAATTATTACCATGATCTGTTTTTATGCACATAATTTAACCAATCGCAATCGGATAGAATACTCATCGGTACGCCTGCATATATAAACTAATTTATTAACAGGTGTAGACCACTTTAATTTGGGTTTGGGACAAAAAAAAAGTATTTTTTTATTTCACTTAAGACTTGGTTTCTATAATGTTCACCATTGTAAAGTTGATAATTGCCAACGTATACTTTCGCACCGGTCGTATAAAAGAAGAACAAATATTTGATATAAATATTAGATGGGGCAGTTTTTAAATATAAATATGATTAATAAGTTGCATTAGTTCGTTGACCAAGCTATCATGTTGAGTGAAATATTTGGATATTCACAAACGGACTGCGGCTAAGCAGTGGTACAACATCTCATACAAAACACAATAACCGCGTTACACAATTTGAAATAACATTGATCAAGTTTGTCCGAACGTCATAGTTTACCTTGCAAGCTTCCTTTAATTCCTAAAAAAAATAAGAGCGTTAATTTTTAATATATACAAAAAAAATATTACCACTTACATGATGTCCAGGAGCATGTTGACAAAACTGCAAAGTATCGAAATATTACAAATTCTGTAATAATTTCCAAAAGAAGCAATACTTACCATGCACGATGCTTCGTGTAATTTACCCAGTTTTGGTTTTATAAATGGACTGCAAAATTTATTAAAATATACTCAACAATTTCAAATATTATGCATTAAACACATTGTACCTGACTTGTTTCCATAGAAATACTTGTATAGGAATTGGTACAGACTGATCTGTGAGATTTTCTCTCGAGGAAAACCTCTCCGAATCCGGCATTTCGAAAAATTTGAGTATACCAACGGTTTATAAAACTTACGACTCAATTTACAACAGCAACAACTCCATATCACTTCATATCACAGGATATTTGCTAACAAACAACAATTATTCTTCAAACATTGGATTTAACTTATTGAGAGCACTGCTCTCGATAATCATCGAAGGATCCATTGGTGCACTACGCCCTTGGAATCATGCGCGGGATGTTGATTTGCAGACGTACGCCACTGATACAGCTGAAAGAGGATTCATTGATTTTCTGCAACCTCTTCTTGGACCCTGAAACCTGAAAACACAACGCGTCTCGTTAGTCGTCTTGGTAACGAGGATGAAGGTGCGTAGCAGCTGAAGTAAAAACTAATACCTTCTATTAAAGCAATTATTAATTTAATATCTGTTACTTAGTAAAATATTTATGGTTTCACAATCCACATCCAAGATATTGCAGAACAGTGCGATATGTAGGAAACTATCTATTGCTTAACAAGAAAAATATTTATTCTCAATTCAATCGATTTATAATCCCGTAATTACTTTTAAAAGACCGCAATCTATGCTACTGTTGTCAATTTGTCATTATAATATTATTGATCATAAATAGCCATGCACGGATATATAAATTCTTATGGAAATCAGTTTAAACAACATTGGAACAGCGTAGACATGTATAATATAGATACATACATCACAAATAACGATCATGAAAGGAAATAAATGAATATAAATATAGGTAGCAGTTTAAAAGATTTTGGGGAATTGTAGGCGGTTTAATGAGTAAATGTGACTGGTTATCTTTTTTTAATCATTGTTAGGAGTGACGGCATAATTATCTATCTATTCGTGCATATTCATTTCTTTTTCTTAGAATATACCTAATCCTGTACGATAAGCATAAAATCTCCGGGATATTTCGTAAATAAAAAAAAATAGACAATACAGAAATAGATATAATAAAGTTAACAGCTGTCGATGTAATAACTGTAAATGAGTCCTTAGTGTAAAATCATAAATTCAAATTTGAAACTGGTTTAGTAACATTTTAATTTATTAAGACAACGTCATTACCGACATGAATTTGCCGCCGAATTTTAAAAGTCACCAATGACATATCAGCAGCTTGGGGTAATTAACTTCTACAGGTTGATACACCTTGGTATTTGAAATCTTGGCAACCGTTAACAGAAATTTCAAGGAAGACATTCGAGCTGTGAGGTGATCTTTTCTTTAGTGATATATACATTTTTCATACCGTCGTAATAATCAGCAGTTTTATTGCATAATAAGACAGTTCCTAGTTAGAACACCTACGAACACAAAGTAAGTATTAATTTAAGGTCACGTATAAATGCAGGCTGTTTTACACGTGCCATAATTTATACTAAAAGTTCAACTTGGGCATCACAAAAAAAACTTCCTCTTGTCTTACAGGTAAATCATGGCAGACGAAAGCAGAATTCGTTCCTTTAAGAACAAAGGCAAGGACACAGATGTAAGTTTGTGGTTAGGAATTGCATATCAAACATAATAAAACTGTTTTTTGTTKTCTGTTTTAATAGGAAATGAGAAGACGTCGTGCTGGACAGACAGTGGAATTGCGTAAAGCCCGAAAGGATGAGCAACTATTAAAACGTCGAAACATATCTGCCAGCGTTGATGATGATTCAACGCCTTTGCAGGAATACAATGTTGGTTCTCCAGGCAGTATGTCTGCTGAGGAGATCATGTATGGTATGTGTGCTTTGCTGTATTTAGAGACACAAAAAATGCTTAGCGTGTTTTTGTAGGAATGATGAACCAAGATGAAAATCTCCAGCTCAAGGCCACCATTTCCTGCCGCAAGATCTTGAGCAGAGAACGTCATCCACCAATCGATCACATGATAAGATTGGGTGTCGTACCAAGATGCGTCGAGTTTCTGACGAAATCTCACAAGTATATTCTCCCTGTAATTTTTGTGTTCATTATTCTAACCTAACTAATTGCAGCCCGTCATTGCAATTTGAAGCGTGCTGGGCGTTGACGAACATTGCATCAGGAACTTCAGAGCAAACCCAAGCCGTCGTTCAGGAAGGTGCACTTCCGAAACTTCAGACTCTCTTGTCTTCTCCCCGTTTGGATGTGGCTGAACAAGCCGTCTGGGCGTTGGGTAATATTGCCGGTGATGGTGCGTTAACCAGGGATCTCGTTCTTAGCTGCGGTGTCCTGAATGATTTGCTTCGTCTGATCAAGCCTGAGACATCCATTTCCCTGCTTCGAAACACTGTTTGGGCAATTTCCAACTTGTGCCGAAACAAGAACCCCCCACCAGATTTTAACATTGTCAAGATGGCGTTGCCAACCTTGGCGAAGTTGTTGCATTATAACGACAGGTAAGGTGCAATATTTTGTGATAAATCTAGAAACGCAGGTTATTTTGAAAGTTTCAAATTATTTTGAATTCTGCTTTTTTAAGGCGGGTAGGTATTTGTTCGTTGTGAAATCAGATTATATTGGTAAGTAATTCAATAGTTTGTGTGTGATAATTATTTTCCTTTATTCTCTAAAATTTTGTTCACTTCGTTCTTGACCTAGATTATTTATGAGCAAAATTTCTAAGTATATTTCTCAATTCCTAGCAAATTCCCAGTAATTTCTTACATTTCCTACTAGTATACTGTACTTCCATAATTTCTTTTTATAAGTGTAACCGATAGGTCTACAAAGTAATCCAAGCTTTGGTAATAATAAAGCTTATATTATTTAGACATTACTAATTTTCAAGATTCATATAAAGACCAGGAACAGCGACTTTTCTATATAACACATGCACCTGGGGTATAGTGTAGTCAGTAATAGTACTCTTTTAATACATCCTTTGCCATGCATTTATTATTATATGATTCACAATGTGTTGTTTTATTTGTCATGATGTTATAGCAAGTCCCAATTTTTTTTATATCTCAAGTCATTTTATACACTTTTCAAAAACTCTAATACAGTAATTCATTGTGTTTTTCATATTTAATTATTTTTTTTTATAAACTGCAGGATTTKGTATACACTTTGCAATTTCTGTTGTAGTTATAATGTCCTTTTTTCTAATAATTCCTGTAATTAGTAATTAACTCTTGCCCAGTGGAATATATTACTATATGCTAGCTTCAAAAACTTTTAAGTAGATACGTCCAGCAAGGTAGCTTCAATTCATCCTTCATTCTTTTTTATTTACGAGTATTCTTATAAATTTAAGAATAAGTGAAATTTGGACGAACAAAATAAAACTACAGTCACCTCTATTTCACATTTTATTTATACTAAGACTAACCAAATATTAAAAAAAAACAGTTGCATTGATTCATTAATTCATAGTCTTTTGATATTTACAAGGTCCATCCTTTTAAGTGCATATGGACCGTCAGCAACGAAATAAAAAATTCCTTGATTTTTATAATGTCCTCGTCATCGTGTTTTGGTCAGTAGAAGATATCATTATCTCTATAAAGATACTTCATTTTATGAGTTTCTACGTCATGGGTCTAATGTCGTTACGAGGGGCTGTTTTCTAGCCTCTATACAATATAATCAAATTATAATACATATAGAGCGTTCTTTAGTATTTTATAAAATAGCTTCAAATTATATTGAAAAAAAATTAGCATAAAATGCAAATAGCAATGTCAGAACTGGATATGGATAATAAGAAAAAATAAGGTGATTATGATTCCAAAAAAGCCAGAGGAAATGTACCTCAGTGATTTTCTCATAAAAAACAAAAAATGAAAAGATCCTTTTAAAATATCTCTGAAAAAGATGAGATATAGATTTTTATAGCCTGTCAAACTATGTAACTGTGCCCCATTTGAGCAACTTCATATGTCTTACTGCTTCCAGTATACCAATTTCCACTAAAATGTAATTTTAATTTTGTAGAGATGTGCTGGCCGATACTTGCTGGGCCCTAAGCTATTTAACAGATGGAAGCAACGAGAAAATCCAAGCTGTACTGGACACAGGCTTAGTCAATAGATTAGTACAGCTGTTGGGTAGTGATGAAATCACCGTTCTCACACCTGCACTAAGAGCAGTTGGTAATATTGTCACAGGCAACGATAGTCAGGTAAACAAACAAATTTCACTCCTCGCCAATATGGTCTAACTCTTAAATGTTATTCTCAGACTGACATGGTCCTAAATGCTGGCGTTTTGGGAGTACTGGGTAAGCTATTAGAACACAGTAGACTGAACATCGTCAAGGAAGCTGCCTGGACTGTTTCTAACATCACAGCGGGCAACAGCGAGCAAATACAGAAAGTACTGGATGCCGGAATTATGCAACCTCTGCTTCATGTTCTTCAAACTGTATGTCTTGCGATTTCAGTAACTTTTTCATGTGACATTTCAAATTTTTAGGGTGACTTCAAGTCCCAAAAAGAAGCAGCATGGGCCGTCACGAACTACACCAGCGGTGGTACCATTCAGCAACTTGCAAAGCTCGTTGAAATGGGTGCACTGAAGCCAATGTGTAATTTGCTGAACTCAAAAGATTGGAAGACCGTTGTTGTTGTTTTGGATGGACTTACAAACATTCTCATTGTAAGCAGCTGTTCTTTTATATTAAAACATGATTTAATTATTAAAAATGTCTGTCTATGCTATGCTATCTGCACCGCAACCTCCTGTAGATAGACCTGTTTCGCTATCATTATAGTTCATCAGTTATATGATTTAATTATGACTGTTTCAGGCTGCTAACAAGATGGGTGAGGTTGAAAAGGTAGCGATCATGATTGAGGAATGCGGTGGTCTAGATGGGATAGAGGCGCTTCAAGCTCACGATAATGAGAAGGTTTATGAAAAAGCACTTGCCATCATCGAAAATTACTTCTCAGAGGTACATACACAGAAAAAAAGTTTAATTTTTGAATTGAAATACATATTTTATGTTTTTCAGGGTCAGGTTGAAGACATGCCAGTGCCCCAGACGAACGCTCAGGGTCAAATAGACTTTAATCCCACTGCCCACAACCAAGTGCCCAATGGCGGATTTACCTTTTAATTGTTAAGTGTACCTAATTACGTTTCGTTAATTTTAATTTGTTCATTTTTAAGATACAATGTTAGAATACAAAAAGGAGAATGTGATCTTTCTTTATTCGTTAAGAGTGCCCACTAGATAGATTGGGAAAGCGAAGTGCTTGTGTATCGTCTTTTACTGTGCTTTGTCGCGGTCCAACATTTTTACAATTCCATTTTTATACCTATTGCTTATTTTTGTAAACTGTATTTCATACATTTGTACCCTTTATACTATAATTAAAATAAAAATTCGTTACTACTGCTTTCAATTGTTTTAATTACACAGAGTGTCCATGAAATATGTATAAAAATTAAAACAGCATGTTCTGTGAGTGAAATTAATGAGAGGGTCTTAATTTTTACGTATGATCTTTCTGGGGTGAGTTACGCCCCTATAAAATGGATAGCTTGTAAGACGGTTTTAATTTTTTTTTTTTCCATGACTACAGCAACTCAACTTGTACTTTGTGGATGTACTCTATAGAACAAGCTTTATTTAAATACTGCTGCAAATTGAATCAATACTTCCACATCCAATTGTCAAAACGACATTTATGCTTTCATTTCTCATACTATACGATCAGTAATTAGGTTTAAACATTTTTTTTCTAAGACAAACGGTTGTCGTGATAGCAAAAATACATAAATTTTTAAAATTATTTTTTCCAAATAACTCTAAAATTATTAATAAAAGAATTGCAAGAGTGTTTTCCAGTCAGAAAATTGATTTTCTATATAATACTAAAATTTTAAAAAATCTTATGGAAAGGGTCCAAAATACGTTTTTTAAAAATATTTCAAATATGTCAAAATTTTGGAAAAAAATTTTTTTTTAAGAGGAATTTTATTTCCTATTTGTTGTTTAAGTATTTTCGGAGATATTTAGAAAACACAGTTTTTTTTAAGTGACTAATATCTTCTAAACAGTTTGCTGCACCGAAAATTTATAGGGAAAAAAATAAAAAAAAAATTTGCAAAAAGGATAGTTCACCCTAATTTCATCCTTTCCCGATACCCTACTTACCCCAAAAACAATAGGTCGCTTTGGGTAGATTTATATGTATGCCAAATTACAAGTTTATATGTTCTTGCGAAAATTATTGCATCCACATACAGACAAGAATTTTTTTGCTCAAATTTTGTTTTATTACGTTTTCGACCATCTTTAACGAACTGAGCAAAAAAAATTTTTTTGTGATACACTACTTTCCATTCGTTGGATGTGGAAGTGAAATGTTACAAGTAACCCCACCATTTTATAAAGGTTGAAATGCTCAACTCCTTATCGTTTTTTTTTATCTCATATCATTGAATCTTTGTTTTCGAATAAAAAAAATAAATCTACTCTGCATTTTAGTTATTCACACTCACATCAGTGTAAAACAATAAGATTTAATTTTATAAACAACAAAAGAGAATAATATGTTTATGTTGTGCTGTCTGCACCGCCACCAACTGCAGACAGACCTATTTCGCTATCATTATAGCTCATTAGTGCAGTTTAATTTAATTTATCTATAATGGCTATTGTTTTAGTAACAAAGAGTATGCTCATATGCATCTCATTTACGGTGAATGCCACGGAAACTCAAATATACAGCGATGGTATAAGCATAGTGTGACCATACATGAAGCGGATGCCATGTTTTTTCCAAACTGGGTTGCAAGCAAGTGCATGCTCCTCTTTGGAGGGCTGTGGTTGGTAAGTAAAAAAAATATAGGGATTTGCGGTTTTCACTGTCGTATGTCAGATACCCTGGTGCGTCTGGTCATGCTAAACTCGATCGCTCCAGGATTCCGGGAGTTCAATTATTAGGGATCCATTTTTGACGCCAATTTTTTAATTAAAAAAAATTATATTTTCGTACTATAAACTCAGACATCTTGGCTGGCCAGGTAGTCACGATTTTATATAAAAATCAAGATTTCGAGTTAATACATTTGCAAGTTTGATATAACGCTTTGGTAAAAACCCTTGGTAGACTTTCATTTTTTTACAATTATTTTCTTTGTTATTTGAGCTATTGAGATTACACTTGGTATGTAGGTATAGTTTGTTATATCTTTTGATTTTACAGAAAAACTTTTCAATTTTACACAACTGAAATTTGATATTGGATTTCCGTACTGTTTTGAATATCGATAGTTCTTGAAGTAATTTTAATCTCGTCAACATAAAGTAATAAAGTTTTTTGATATCGCTACTTAATGGAAATCAAATATGATCATTTCCGTAAATGGGGAAGGCGGCAAAAATTCAGGAAACGAAATTAGAAATCAGTCTACATGGGACAAGCAATTTCCACATTTCTTTTCTTTACCTTTGACTAGGTTAGTTCAACAGGAGACTTCAGGGATGAATATCATGTGAGGTCTTGGATCGATTGGATTTTCTAGTATCAGGAAAACGTTCATCAGAGTGGGGCATAATAATAGAAACACATAAATAGCATCAACCAAGAGTGGATTGGGCTAAAAAAAATTCATTAAATCTAGTTAGATATTCATGTGTGGCAAAATAGTCAAGCCGAAAGTTTCAGATTACACCCGTCATAAGGTGCTGCCATAATTATTTTTAAAAAAGTGACACGCTTGTTCAACTATATTTTCGTTTATTTTTGTTCATAGAAAAAAATGAGATGGATTTCAATTCTTATTTACTGATGAATGCATCAAAATTGCATGGCGAGTTATTACTTTTTTAATGTTAAAATCAAGGTCAGAGAAATATAGTAAACATTTTATTTTGTTCAAAAATGAATCGAACTGTCAAAAATAATTTTTAGATTGAGGAAAACCAACGGCATATTATTTTTTCTACAAAAATATTTAATGTAGCCAGTGGTGAAATTTTGAATTATGTTTTCTTTATTGTGGAAAATGTGGCTATACTTATACGCAGTTCATATCTTAACTTTTTATAAAATGTTTCAAACCCTATAGTTCAATGACAAAGGAGTTTCAGACATGGGTTATATAGACTTTTTGTCTGAAAACCATGCACTTCAAGTTATTGTATCCTGAATAAAAATTTAAATTACATCACTAAATTTCATGCGTATGTGTATAGCACTTTAAATCACTATTTTCAAATTTCAATTTTTATTCCAGATGAAAAAAAAATATATCATCCAATATTTTTCTTAGTTTAAATCTGCTTCTAGTTGGGACAAAAATAACCCTCTTTTTTATTTTTGGTTCACTTCTAGTTCAAAACCTCATACTTTTGGAAATAAATAGAATCAAAAATTACAAAATAAGCTTTATTTCTTAATATATCTAACAAAATTTGTACCTATCGAGAACATATTTTCAGTATTTTATTAATACTGTCTGCATGCACATTGTAGGACTGCAAAGAAGCAATTAATGACAATGTAGAATCTGCATTAACAGTAAAATTAAACGGAATGTCGTAATATGTTGCATAACTTGCCAATTGCCGGGAGAATTCAGGATTACAAGTGAAATTAGTACTTAACATATAAGACTTCAGATCCTTATCTAAAATCGGTTCCCAACTGTCAATAATACTGATAAGTTCCTGCTTAAGTGCTAACACTGTTTCCACTGATAGTAAATTACTTGTTAATGCATGATTTAGCACTTGTGCGCAAATTAGCTTAAACTGCCACAATTGGAGGACGCTTGGTGAAGTTTTGATATCTCTAACGGTCTGAAAGAATTTCAAACATTAACAATTAATTACATTGCAAAACTATAAACAAAATACATACCTTAAGTAGAGTTGCAAAAATTATAATTACTGGCAACTTATCCTTTATGACACACTCATAAGTGACCCTTGTTAATATCTGCTGTAGACGTAATTCCTGCGGACTGGCTTTCATTTCACCCGGAATCAAATAATTATCACAGAAGTTTCTCATAGTGCATTCTGATGTGAATAAAACTATGGACTTGGCAGGAGGAACCCAAGGAACTGTATCAGACTGAGTTAGAGTTCTTGCCAACTGACTGCGATATCCTAATTTGTCTTCTATGTAACTAAGACAACCAACTCTTTGTTTAACCTCGATGTATCCACTTGTTGACAGAATACGGCTGAAAAAATTTAAGACATCATTTTGGTATTCCATTAGTATAAAGAAAAGAGCATATCTAGAACACAGTATTTCAAGCAGCAATAAAAACAATATTTTTGAGAGTTAAAAAAATTGATGTATCTTTAGGTAGATCCAAATATGTTACCATACCTGAAAATTTGTGCAATGTTATGTTATGTTACTTGATACAGTAAAAAACTGTGATGTTTGTGGACATGATAACTTTTGAAAGAATTAATATATGAACTTAAAATTTGGCAACATATAGATCTCAACTACCCAAAGCAACCTATTGTTTTTGAGGTAAGTAGGTTATCAGGAAGGGAGCGAAATTGGGGGGTAACTACCCTTTTTGCAAATTTTTATATTTTTCTTTTCTTCTCCGTTTTAGTATGTGATTAGTAGTATAACTGCGAATATTATACGCCCTTATAAATTTTCAATGCAGCAAATTGTTTAGAAGATATTAGCAAAAAAGCGTCACTTAAAGAAAACTGTTTTTCCTAAATATCTCCGAATATATTTAATATATTCAAAAAATGAAAATACCATCAGATAGGAAATAAAATTTCTCACAAAACGTGTCAGAAAATTTATGTTTCTATTGATATATTTGGTAGATGTCTGCGATGAGGCCTGTACCTAAAATTGTCAGTCCTAAGGAAATGAAGGATTTGCTTCCTAAAACATTTGATGCTTTGCATCAAGAATTGTCTATTTTGCAGTATAGGAAAATCCGCCTTGAAATTATTTAATAGTTAAAATGCATGTCTATGCAAAACCAGTTCTATGCCGAGCTGTCTGCACTAGACCTAAATTGCACTGATGAGCTATAATGATAGCGAAATAGATCTATCTGCAGCACAGCATAGACATGCATTTTAGATGTAGAAGTGTCGTACCAAGCCAACACAGGCGCTGATGATATGTCACAGCGAATTTACCAAAGTTTCTGGTATTGGAATAGGAAAGTATTTGGTTTATATGAATGGACTCCTACCATTACGGATACAAATCTACGTACTTATCTTGCACTTGTCTATGTTGACAGCTTTAGAAGTGTCATATCAAGCCAACACTCTTCATTGTCGCATGTAATTGACAAAAGTTTCCTATATCAGAATAGTAAGATATTTGATTAACATGTAGTGTTGTATTTTATTCACTTACTAAACTTCAGTACTACTTCTGATTGGTTGAAATGCTACATCTCATTAGTTTATTCAGTAGGAATCAGTATTCGTTTCGTATTCAATCATACACCCCAAATCTTTTCCAGGCAAAGCTTGCTAGTGTATATAAAAGCTGTCACAATGACAGTTGTATCTGATTATGTTTGACAAAAAGAAGTTATTGTAAATTTTTATCTGGATATATGGTCATTTGTAAATTCTTGATGTGATTTCTGCCATCCAACCATGTTGCCTTACAAGGCAAGAAAACATTTGCGAAGAGTAATTATTATCACTGAGACAATATTTATGGTAGGTTACGTGGCACTCTCAGTTGCATCAGCACATGGCTTCTGGGAAGCTTACAATACCGGAAAACTACCAACAAAACCTGTCAAGGAAGTTCAGACAAAGGCCAAAAAGAAAGAAATACAAGATGATATCCCACTTGCGCTACAAGATTATAGAAAATTCATTATTGCTAAATGAAACTGTCAATATGGTGTTGTAAATTCACAATGTGATTTAAATAATAAAAGACTTACACCAACTGGTCCCAATTTCGTCCCCTCTCAAATACGACAGCCCAATAGCGCTCATCACAGACTTCCACTCTTGATAACGTGTTCAAGTCAGGTATGATTCCTGGGCCTTGAATTGTAGATGAAGTTCCATCCAATTTTGTAACTTTTACCTTTGCATAACACATAGAGCCAGCTTTGATGTCTTTGGGTATTAGCAGCCTTGGTTCTACTGCTAACACATACAGATGGCGGAAAGCTTGCAAATGATACCTGAAAACTTTTTGTGTTACTACATAATACCAAAAACAAATATTATCCAGGAAATAAATTTATAAGTTTCTCAGAACAATAAAATAAAAATAATTCTGTGATGAAAACCCACGTCAAATAAGAGCCATGAAAATAGCACACAGAAAAAAGCACATCATCATGTTTGTACACACCAAAAATGTGCGATCTGGCGTAACCTAGAATCCAAGCAAATATGTGTTACTCATTGTGATAGCTCGATCACAGTCAGCTTTACTGGCATTTACTGGCACTTGGCTCACCTATTAGGGCCTGGTATTGCACTTTTAGTGACCAATATTTTATCAGTCTGCCTGTTATTAAAACTGTTCTCATCTACCAGCATAGATCCAAAGTGTATAGATTATCCTTACCCATTTTGATCTGTCACATGCAAACTGCATGTTAGTGTATGAAAACTGCAGATATAACGGGTGTTGATAAAAAACTGGTAAGCAAGACAGTGATTAGTTTTTGTCATCGTGAACATACGTCGCAGTACTCAACCACAACCTATGTTACCATAGCTACTGCAACTGGCAACAGCACACAGCTGATTGCTTTTGTCTAATTAACTCTGAAAGTTTTTCGTTATTGCTTAGTTGCAAAAAGTTCTTTTTTGCTGTAAAGTAAATACATAAGTGATACGAAATATGTGGCAATTTTTTATTTACACAATACATAACAAGTATAAACAAACAACATAATAAGCAACAATTAAAACTAAAAAATTATGAATTATGTCAAACAAGCTTTAGTTGCATTTACACTCATACTGTGGTCTATTCCGTCATTTGTAAATGTTTTTGATGAATCAACAATGCCCATATTAGTCACAGGTAACAGTAATAGCGTCCTACTTTTCCAGTGCAATAAGCGATTATTAAGTCTATGGGTCCAAATGTCAAATGTTCATCAAATTATACGAACTAATTTACACGGCAGGCGCTATGTTCGTATTAGAAAGAGCTTGACCTGTTTTTTCATGAACACCCATTATAAGTGGCATTAGCAGTGAAGTACAAAAATTATGTTGGCAATAAAAATAAAGCAGGTTCTTTCTTGTGCAATGTTCCATATGGGTATAATAGCTAGCGCTAAACTAAAGAAGCGATATTCTAAATCTTTACTAGAAGAGTAGAGAGAATGATGATCTGAAAAACTATTTGTGATGGATATAAATAGCCTAAAAAACGTTTAATGGCAAAACATTCAGTAGGCATTTTTTTTCTCAGGCATTGGGATAAATAATTACAGAAACATGCCATAACAATTGAGAAATACAAACATAAATAAATAGAAATCTGTTCTGGTCAATCTTTTCGAATCATACAACTAGTTTCGTCCTTGTATGGATTCTTCATCTAGAATTTCTCCTTGTACAGTAGTGTGCAGCAGATTCCACCAAATGGTGGCGAGTGCATTTGCTCTCACTTTTACATTTTACAATAAAGCCAAATTACATTAAGCTGAGAAAAATATTTATTTAAAGATAGGTTATCGGGATTGCAGGCATAGATTTGAATTAAAAAGTAACTCGCTGCGGTCTTTCATTCAAATCTATGCCTGCAATCCCGATAACCTATCTTTAAATCATTATTCCGGCGATAAACAAAAGTTCTTAAAAATATTTATTATAGTAAATTAAATATAAGTAAATTAAAAGTTATACATAATTATGTAGATATAACTTAAGTAAACATGTCTTTAGAATGACTTATGTATTATCCAAACTTTATCATATATAAGGTATGGCAAAAAGGTTGCCCCGGTTACAAAGGGTCATGGTTGGGCTTAGAGGAGGGATAGAGAAGTGTACATGGCTGCTTTATATAGGTAGATAACAGGTGAATTAAAATACATAAAATAGACTATTAACATGCACATATAAAAGTTTTAAGGTTGGCTGATCAAAGCATGATTAATCAGAGCCCCTGATTAAGCTGTGGTTAATCATAGTTACATTAATTTGATGTCAATTTGTCAATTATAATATTAAAAGTTTAATATTTGAAAAAGATCTAAATAGTGATCGAAACATTATAAAAAAATATTATTATAAAAAAATTTAAACTTTTGCGGCCTATTGCAACTGCTAATAGGTGGTGCCCAGAACATTTAGCGTTTTGATTATTGGTTAAAATATTGATACATACTTGGTATCGATTGAAAAATATCGATTCTAAAAGTACTTGATATCAGAACAAAAGTATCGAGTATTGAGAAGTAATCAAAGTATCTTAAGCATCCCTAGTCAGTATATAACTTACGGAAAGCAACCACTCCGCAGCCTTCAAATTATTATTTGATGTGTGATAAGTGATTTCAGTTTGTGAGGTATTTTTTCAAAAGGGAAAAGTAATGGTAACAGTCACCTCAAATCATTATTATGACAAAATTGAATGAATTAAACAATCATAATGATCGAGCAGATTTATGGTTCATTTAATTCCATATTCTTCAAAAAATGTTTCAGGACAAACTAGTGATATTGGTTGTGTTCTATATTTGCTTGATTTGACACCCCCATTTTTTTTCTATGGTGGTATCTAAGATCAGAAGTTTTTAATCATCACCTACACAATTTACATTGAAACATAAGAGTTCTTCAACCGAAAAAATCAATAAGTCGAATAAATGTTTAGTCAGTTACTTTTTTCAAACACTCAGATAGCAGATTATTTTGCCCATTTTGGTGGAAGCAAACAACACTGCACTTTATTATTTTCAACAATTAAAAAAATTGCCAAAAAAAATTTATGTTACAACAGGAACATATTTATTTACACTCCTTCCACCTCACTTCACAAGTAATAAATAAACTACATACCTGTTATCATTACTGTGAGTAGGGAATTTAGGATAAAATGCACAAATCAGTGCAGCTATACTTCCTGGTGAATTAGACAGTGTATAACGGCCGCCACCCAAAAATAGCAAACCTAGTGCCATGTGAGTCATTAAATGAGAACCGTAGGTAACAACGGCACTGCTGCTGGGACCAACTCTCCTTCGAAGATGTCTGACTAATCGCATAATTTCAAGATTACCAGTTCCAGCCATCACCTAAAACAACCATCATTTCCGGATATGACACATTCGACTTCTTTGGTGATAAAATACAAACCATTGCTGATGAAATTAGGGTAACATTGAGACACGTTTCTATAGTAGGCTTCCCAGCAAGATCGGCTATGGATTTGCCAGTTAGAGAAGTGAATCTATGGCAGTAACGTAAAAGGGACTTAAAAGCCCGTTCATCTGCGGATCCTGCATACTTTAAACCAATAGCAAAGCATGCTCCAGCTACTATATTGCAATATGCCTGACTAGAACATTTAAACATAACCATTAACATACCCTCTCAAAATTAAACCTAAGCTTACTTCATTGCCTCATAATCAATGTCAAGGTTTGAAGAAGGAATCACCATGCAGAATGGCCTTATAGTACTAGGAACTTGCTTCTCAATCCATTCCTCAGTTGGTTTGATTTCGTTCCACATGATTAAAGCTTAAATAAGATTGCAGTAAATATATAATACCAAAACCAACGGTGGGAGAATGTACATAACATAGTGGATATTTTATATTACGAGGGTCGTTCAATAAGTAACGAGACAAATTACTAATTTTCAAAAACGGTTTATTCAATCAGTACAAAACTTTGGTTACTTTTCAACATAGTCCCCAGCAACACTTATACACTTGTCCCATCTTTCTGCTAATTTGTAAATACCCTTGGAATAAAATTCTTTAGGTTGATGTCGAAGCCACTGTTGCACGTGATTTTTGACCTCTTCATTGGATTGAAAATGTTTCCCTCGTAGWCCCTCTTTAAGGGGTCCAAAGAGATGGAAGTCTGATGGGGAGAGGTCGGGGCTGTAGGGAGGATGTGGAAGGATCTCCCACCCTAGTTTCTGAAGTTTTTCTTTCGTCAGCTGCGCCGTATGTGGACGGGCGTTGTCATGAAGCAGAATCACGCCTTTAGTCAAGAGCTCGCGGCGTTTCGTTCGAATAGCAGGTCATATCTTATTTTCCAGCATGTCACTGTAGTACTGGCTGTTGATTGTTCTTTGGCCTTCAAGAAAATCGCAATAAATTGGCCCCTGAAAATCCCAGAATACTGTAAGCATTACTTTCCCTGCAGATGGCTGAGTCTTGAATTTTTTCCGAGTAGGAGAAGTCGTATGCTTCCACTCAAGCCTCTGTCGTTTTGACTGTGGCTCATAGTGGTGGATCCATGTTTCATCACACGTTACAATTCTTTTGAAAAAACATTCTCCTTCAGTCGAATATCGATTTTTCAACTGTTGACTGATTTGAAGCTGGGTTTCTTTGTGAGCGTCCGTGAGTTGTCTGGGCACCCATCTCGCACAAGTTTTTTTGTACGAGTACTGGAGCTTGTTGTGAATAATGTTATGAACAGTTCCAACACTCGCGTTTACTTTTTCACTTATCAATKCAACAGTGATACGCCTATTGTCCCGAATTAACGCGTCAATCCGAGATTCAAGAGAGGAAGTCCCAACTTCGACCGGTCGTCCACTGCGTTGATTGTCACAAACTTTTGTACGGCCACTTTGAAACTGTTCTACCCATTTGTAAACATTTGAACGATTCAAACAATTGTCTCCGTACACTTTTAACATTCTTTTGTGGATTTCACTACCTTTCTCACCTTCTGCGACTAAAAATCTGATCACGGCCCGTTGTTCTTCCACGGTGCAATTCTCAAGCGGACTCGTCATTGTTGACTGAGTCAATTTGCGGTTATGTTTACAAAATACAATTGAACAGCTGATCACATGTGATCGCAAGGTTGCCAACTTCATGTCCTGAAAGTTTCATATGGATCAATTTAGCCGTTTTTGAAAATTAGTAATTTGTCTCGTTACTTATTGAACGACCCTCGTACATTAGCTGAGCGCACGTGCTTCGCCGGCTTTCCTTTTAGCACATTCACATTTTTTTATATATAAATGTATGGTTGATATAAAAAGATTTACCACCCATACTGAATAGTCTTTGAACATTCTAGATTCCTTTGGCTTAATTTATTTTATAACAATCAGTAGTAGGTGGTCGGTACATCAAATAGGTACCACCACTTACACTAAATGGTCTTCAGACATTCTAAATCCTTTATTCTAGAACATTTAGGAACACCTGATAGTACATAGTATATGTGATTGGTATATCGAAATATACCACATGATCCTCAAACATTCTAGGTCACCCTTGGTCCAGCTTATTCTAGAACTTAGAATAGTCTGTGGTCGGCACATTGAGTACCCTCACCCACACAGAATGGTCTTTGAACGTTTAAGAACATGCTAGATCTTTCCACTCCAGTTTATTCTAGAATGTTTAACAGTCACAACTTGCAGTACCATGGTCTTTGAATGTTTCAGAGCATTGCAGATCCTTTAGGTCCAGAATGTTCTACAATAATCAACAGTGAATGGTCTTTGAACATTCCAGAACATTTAAGACCCTTCCGGTTTAGTTTACAGCATTTTATAGTGGGTGGTTGGTACATCAAGTACCACCACCAACATTGAATGGTCATAGAACAATCCAAACCATTCTAGAACATTCAATAATGCTTGATAGTAGACCACACACAAACATCAGTGGTCTGAGGTAGATGGTTTTGAAGGAAAAATAAAACAGGAAAACACATCAATTTTTAAATATAAAATTAAATTATTTAACTTTTCTTCAATCTATTCTAATGACATCACCTTATATACAGGGTGATTCACTAGGGTTACAGAGTAGCTGTATCTTGAAAACCCCTCATTTTGAAGAAAGAAACGCAAATAAATCCAAAATTTGCCGGTAAAATGTAGGTAGAAATAAAATTTTTGGAATCTCTGTTTAATTACCTAAAAGTTTCGTTGCAACATTTTTTCTCTGGCTGCCATGGTAAAGTCACTACAAAGTAAAATGCCTTCTAGATATTATATTTTCTAAACGCCTCAATCAAATTTAACAAACTAGGATTCATTTTAGAGGGAGTTTCAAAGAGATTAATATTAATGGAAAATTGTTTGAAATCAGAAAAAAATATCCCTTTCAATGATGTGCCTTTTGACTCCCATGCTCATAAAAAAAATGTAACTTGCACCCATATCTCAGAAACGAGAGCTGACATGGAGTTGAAAAAATACCAGAAAATGCATTTTATTTACTCATAAGCCGATACACAATTTCAGAAGAATCGATCAAACAGAACCTTAAATATCCTGCTGGTCCCGTACTTTATAGCAACCCTGTATAAACTTATGGGGCTGCAGGAGTTGGGGACAAGCTGTAGGCGCAGGTATGCAATAAACATATTTTTTTTTATT
Organism: Rhyzopertha dominica; assembly: GCA_025024175.1. NCBI lineage: Eukaryota > Metazoa > Arthropoda > Insecta > Coleoptera > Bostrichidae > Rhyzopertha > Rhyzopertha dominica. Next base: position 14,105,797 of record QCXZ01000137.1, read on the forward strand.
ATATATACTGACTAGTCTGTTAGAATAGTTAATTATTCAGAAAGTAGCAAATAGCAAATAGATTCTACAATTGACTTCTTTAATATACTATGAAAAATAAGTAGAATGCAATCATCATATAAGTCTATAATAGTGACTAGTAGAGAAAATAGAAATAGAAATTGACAGAACCTGAATTATTTAGTATGGTAGTATTAATATCAAAATGAAAAATCAAAGACCATTCGTCATTAGATAATGTAAAAAAACTACATTTCTTAAAGTTTGCAAGAATGCCTATCTATTCCGTAAAAATTCTAAGCATTTATAAACTGTAGGCCAGTTAATAGTTAAAATAATTTTAAAGGCATTTGAGATATGCAGCCTAAGTGATTTTACTCGACAATCAGAAAATTTGACTGAATTTGATACAAATTTTAATTTTTCATTGCAATGGAATCACAAGTATTGCAGCTGAAGACTGAATAATATTTTTTACCACATGTGTAAACTAGGCAAAAAGACACTAATATACCATTAAAATATTTCTATAAACATGTAAACCTTACCTCTGGAAAGTGTCCTCAACATCAGAAAGTCAGGCCTCACAAAATCTAACAAATACTGGGTTTCTGGTGGAGCCATCCAATCAGCAACTGCCTTGTTTTCAGTACCCAAATACATAAGCCCAAGAGCCAAAGTTGCACCAGGTGCTGTTACATCTAAATTTACACAAGATCCTTCGCGAATTTGAAACGATGGCACCTTGTATTTATCCTTTTGTGACCCTATAATAAAAACGATCAAACCATGGCGAAAAAATGCAAGAATTATACCAGTCAATGGTCTTTTGTTGCCTCCAATCATATAATAATGCAGCATATCGGGCACATTTAAGTCAGACAGTCCACAACACCTTTCACCATGCTTTAGCGTCACCAGACCAAGTGCCAGTCCTGCTGCTAAAGAATAAGACTCTCGGTCGACGTAGTTTTCCATTTCGGGTCCAGGAGGTCTGCCAATTTCATTCAGAAGAACTTCCGTCATCTGTCGATGCGCACTACCCTGGTATACAAGGCCTACACCAAGCAATGCCGCCACCTGAGGATTTTGAGGCACATCCAGTTCCATGGAGGTAGGTGGAAGTAAAGCTTCGATGTGTATGCTAAGCATTTTAGTGATGCCTGTGTGGCATGTTCCACGGAAGGCTGCAGAAAGTCCTATAAAAGGTGCAAGAGGAATTTATACACAATAAGAAGCTTCTTTTTCATCTGCTTATTTAAAGTAATTAATTATTTTTACTTACTGTAATGTCAATCAAGTTCTTTAATGCAATTATTTTATTCTTTATTTTTTAATTTGCATAAGTTTAGAAAAAAATAAATTTAATTATTGTATTTTTGCACAACGAAGAATTTTTTGTAGGGCAAAAAATAAAGTTTATCCATACCTATCAATATTCCCAGACTTGTCATTTCATGCAATTTAGCAAGATAATCGTAAGTGGTCAACACAGTCAGGTTTCTCAAGTGACCATTCAATCCTAGCGCCATCAGAAATCCTGCATGTTCCATTTGAGCTTCAACATTCGTTTTTGGCTTATTAAAAGTGATCCAAGCCGTATCGATATTATCGGCACCAGGGGTCACCCTAAGACCGTTAGCAACACCATTGTGAAACAGCGGCCATAAATTCATGTTGGCTGGGGTGTCTATGTGGCTTAAGTCTACTGTGGTTCCCCTAGGTGGTGCTTTTCCAGTTAGACACAATGGTGGTGTTGGTAAGGGTTCTGTTATCACAGGTGTTGCAGTACACAGAGTAAACATTCCTCTGAAATAACGTTTTATGCTCATTATGACATAAAAATAAAATAAATTCGCAGAAAATGTATTTTAAATGCCAACTATTTGTTTTAATTTGTTGTAAATACAACAGACAACGTTAAATAAATACTAACTATGATATGACTAAGCTTTACTAATTTTTCTGTTTAATGTAAATCCATTAAGTGAAAGGAAATTAAGCTCAGTTTTCAGAAATATTAGAATCTTCTAACTTCATTTTTGGATTCCAGAGATGTAGTTACTGGTTTACAGGATATTTTTTAAGGATAATTATATTGCTGTCTAACGTACATAAGTGTTGTTTTAAAAGCTGTTTTCACATAAAAAAATTCAGTAGATACTATAATTCCTACTTAAAAGCAAATTTTAAATCATTAAAAACAAAGAAACAAACAGAAAAATAAAAAAACCATATACAAAGTCATATATAAAATATATCACAAAACAATACTAATTTTGTAAATAATAAAATATTTGTAAATATCAATACTTATTAAAACTGTTCGACGAGCATGCCACACTATCTGAACACACTGTTAGCACTTATTTCCAATGTAACCAAGAATGAAACTGTTTCACATTTCATTTTTATGCAGAGCTCACTGTGGTCGAAAACCAATGTGGGTTAAGTAATTTAGTGAGATTCCATCATATTCTTACTAATTTTGCAATTGAAATTTAACTGTTTTAAATTAGTGTTGCCCATGAAGTGATATTGTGCGAGGTAATAACATGTGTGTTTCACTTTTACATATTACTGCAAGCAAGTTGCGTATGGAATTATATACAAATTTAATTTAATTCCGTAACATGGTGTTTCTGCAACGTTGTCGGCTGTTTTATTCAAGTTTGGCTGAGGTTACCAAAGGTTGTGAACAAGGTGGTTTTATGATGCCTTAGCAAACCCTCCCTCTAATTTCCCCATTGCTTGAGTAAACCAAACTGTGAACTCAATTATATAGATTATTATAGAAATAAAAAGCACTCATATGAGAGTGCTATTCAGTATACTTGTGCAAAATAGCGAAATGAGATGAATGGAAACAAAATTGTATTATCATGTTTCTTGATTTAAATTGGGCTTTAAGACTGTGGACTGAGTGCTTTTAATAAAAAATTAGTGGCCTATTATGTATGTGAGCAAGCCCTAAGTTGGATAACAGATTATTTGAATGACAGGTACCATAGAACAAGGATTGTTTACCAAATAAAATGCATGCAATGTGATATGATATACTAGGACAATCAGGAAGAGCTATTAAAAATAGAATTAAAGAACATGTTGCGAATAAAAATTCAAACAAAAGCACAACAGGTTTTGCTGACCATTGCATAAAAAATAACCATTATTTAGATGAAAGCGACGTCAGAGTTTTACATTGCAAAAGGAAAGGTAAAAACTGAACCTTTTAGAACTTTTGGAAATTAAAAAAGCTCAGCATCAGAAAAACATTTGGCAAATACACAAACAGAAATTACCGCATCCAGTACGCCTGCGATATTGCAGAAATTATAAAGTCGGTCTTCAAAATCCAGGCGAGAGAATTTTACAACTGTACTTTACAACCCCTGTAAAAAAAGGGGACGTAAACAAATTCAGCACATCTGAGTTTAGTATAACGCTGTTATCTCTTTGATAATGATCGTGTGGTCGAAACGATCATCAGAGTTATCTGATAAATTAAGTGAGACAAAGCACATATGTTCAATCAGCTTGTTTCCAAGCCACCTAATTGGTATATAATGTTTATTTTTGGGATTATTAACAAAATAAATATTTTGTTAAAACTGTTTCTGGCTGATCTAATATTCTGAAAAAATTATCTCGCGGCATGATATGCTCTGTTAGAAACAATCTATTATATCTTAATGTATTATTAATATATTATCAGAGAAAATTAGAACAAGAAATAGAAAAAGAAGATGAAGTAAACAAAAATTGACTTTTCCATGTATTTTAAAAGTCGATTTACCCACTTTATTTCTTATGGTGTCAGATAGGAATGCTGAGCAATAAATTTTTAATTATTCAAAAAAATACATTGTAGCGCTCTTAAGCTATGAATCTTCAATGCTTTTGTTTACAGCAAAACAAAAATTGTTTACCTGCCAACTGGAAGAGCCATCGTCCTTGTACACAGCGCATACAAATGCTTTTCTTGCTCTTCAATGAATTCATGATCCGAAACATCAGGCCTCTGTACCAAAACGATTGGGACTGGTTTGGAACTCTGAAGAATCCGTCTGGCTTCTGCCACACGAAGGTCTTCTGGAAATCTCATTTTCATGACAGCATTTTCTACATCTTCCATACCATCTTCTTCTTCAGCTTCTGTATGCTGCTTCATGGTTGGCAAGAGTTCTTGTGACTGGTTGTACATTCCATAGCGTTTCATCATGCTTTCTGTTTCATCCTTAGGAAGTAAAGTATTTAAAGAAATGTGTCTAAATCTTATATTCAGAAAAAAACAAAATTTCATCTACTCATAGTAGGGTAGTAATTGACTTTTATGTCATTAACACGATAATTGTCAGATGTCATAAATACTGTTTTATCTATATTCAGTGATAGCTTGTTCGAAGCTATCCAATAAGCAACCCTATCTAAACTTTATCCTGAGTAAATTATAACTATGAGAATTTCCCATTGTGGAATTTTTCCATATTTTTTAAAAAATTTTATCGCACTCAGAACTTCAAACTGGAGCAGAACCGAAAAGTAAAGAAATACTATTATTTTTGTAGAAATAAAAAGAAAAATTATATGAGTTTATTTAGATTGAGTTAAATGTTAATTCTTCACTTCAGACGAAAACGGATATTAATTGAAAGAAAAACAAACAAAAAAGTTTGAAGTCCTTATCCCTCTATTTGATTTTCATGTTTTTAATTTTTTACACCATTCCTACTTCTACTTTAGTGAATTTCATTTGAACATTTATTTTTTACTTACATTAGATAATAAGCATTTATTCACATACTTACATAAAGTTTGTTTTATGAATTTAATGAATTTTCATAAAAGTCTTACCAGTTTGCTTATTTGTGACTGTGCAGCCAAATCTGCCCTCCACATTAAATTATAAGCAGCTGCCGTCCAACTGGTGGGTGGGTTCTCGCGACATGTCCACAAGGCATCATATAATAACAGGCTAATTCCAACCGGAAGGCTATCCAACACTTTAGTAGTGATGTTCATCTCTGTCATAAGCAGCACTGCCCTTTCGTGGACAGTTTTTTCCATTAAAATAGTTTTTGATTTAGGTGTTGAAAACGGTTTGGATTTGGCCGACAAAGGGATAACTGTTTTGATTAAAGTATCCAGAGAAATGCTGTCTTGAGATCTGGCACCTCTCGTAAGCACTCCAAATAACTGTGAACAAAAAACAAGTTCTTTCTAAAACAAAACATGTTTTACTTCCACATCCAACGGATGGGAAGTATTGTATCGCGACAAAAAATTTTCAAAAATTTTTATTTGCTCATTCGCTTTAAAATGGTCGAAAACACAAAAAAAACAAAATTTGAGCAAAAAATTTCTTGTCTGTGTGTCTGTAAGCTGTGTGTCTGTGGTATTGTTTGTGGACACGATAACTTTCGAAAGACAATATATGAACTTGAAATTTGGCAAATGTATAAATCTCAACTACCCAAAGCGACCTATTGTTTGTGGGATAAATAGGATATCGGGAAGGGGGCGAAATTGGGGGGTAACTACCCTTTTTGCAAATTTTTATTTTTTATATTTTTTTTTGTTTTAGTATGAGATTAGTAGTATAACTGCGAGTATTATTAGCTCTTATAAATTTTCGGTACAGCAAACTGTTTAGAAGATATTAGCAAAAAAGCGTCACTTAAAGGAAACGGTTTTTCTTAAATATCTGCGAATATATTTAATATATTCAAAAAATGAAAATGCCATCAGATAGGAAATAAAATTTCTCACAAAAAGTGTCTTAGACAATTTATCCAAAATTTTGACATTTTCGAAATATTTTCAAAAAACCTATTTTGGACCCTGCTCGTATGATTTTTTTTAAATTTTGGTATTATATAGAAAATCACATTTCTGATAAGAAAGTGCTCTTGTAATTTTTTTTGTTAAGTTAATAATTTTCGAGTTAATTGGAAAAAACCGATTTTAAAAATGTATATATTTTTGCTAATATCATGAGGACTCTTTGTCTTAGAAAAAATGTGTAGAGAAAAAATGCTCAAAACCTGATTACTAATCGTATAGTATAAAAAATAAAAATGTAACTGTCATTTTGACAATTGAATGTGGAAGTATTGATTCAATTTGCAGCGGTTTTTTATTGTATTATTATAATTAAGAATAATTAATTCTTCTTTAAGAAAAATATACTTGAAGTGTAATCCACTTTATTCTTTAAATTGTAGAGAACTTTCAGCTTACAAATAGTTTGAGAAAGTCAGAAACAGAAAAAGCAAACTTGACCTAATACCATAAAAGCAACCTAAACCCAATACCATAAAAGCAACCTAAACCCAGCAACACAAACGTAATATTAATTTAGATCAAATAAATAATTTAGAACAGGACTATTGAAATTACAAAAATCACTTAGAATTAACAAAAAAACATTATCTTTTTTCTAACACCAGCAATGTACTTAAGAGCATTGATTCCATGAGAATTAACAAAAATTTAATTTTTTCAACACTGGAAGAAGACTATTTGAAATTTTAATTTTTTGAAAMATGGAGATTTTGAAATGATTGAAAATGACTATACAATTAAATTTAACAACAAATTAAAGGAACTTTTAGACAAGGTAGAACCAACCTTAAAATTTTTCAATTGCAATAAATCACACGTTTTATGTGTGAACTCTTTAACACCAAGACTTTATGGACTTCCTAAAATACACAAAGATGGATATCATATCAAACCTGTTGTTTGTTACATAAATTTCCTTTGTTACAAATTTTTAAACTGTGAAAAATCCTTTGCTATTAAAATTACACTGGATTTGACCAACTCACTAAAAATTGCAAAATTCCTATAGATTGTTCCCTAGTTTCTTTTGTTGTGTTTTCCATTCCTCCAACTTTTCAAAAATTTTTAATTTATGTTTATGTAAAAAACGTAAATTACTATTTTGATTAAGTAGTTTACTTAAAATGTGTTAAATCAAAATTTTTTCTACTTCAATATAAATTTTATAGGTACAAACGTCTGTTTTAGCTACGGGTTCTTCCCTTAGTCCATTTTTAGCCGAGCTTTTTATGAATAATGTAGAGAAAGATATTTTAAAAATCTCTTGTTTCTCTTCACACATTAAATTCTGATACCGTCATGTAGATGGTATTTTGTGTCTTTATACACATAATTTTTTTTATCTTTTGATAAATTCTGTACATGCATTTATAAATTTCAGTTTGAAACAGAAATTAATAATCATATTTTTTTTAGACTTAGTTATTCTACATGACCAATTTTCTTCTTACCTTTCTTTTGAAATTTTGGCAAATCCACGTGTACAGACAAAGTTATTTCTTATTTTTCTTTACACCCTTATTCACACAAAATGGCCGTTTTTCATTCACTTTTTAACCAACTTTTCAAAATACCACTGACATTAAATGCTTTTGAAAAACAATTGGGTGTTATTCTAAAAATTTCTTTGCATAACAATTTTCTAATTTTTTTAATGAAAAACTCTATTTTAAGTATTTGTTAAAATTTAAATTTTCTTTCTGTACCACTTATTTTGATGAAAAAGTTAGGGTTTGGTTTCCCCTTAAGTTTGCTGATCAAGTCTCAGTTAGCCTATTTAATTATTTTATTCTCATGGGATAAATATTGCTTTTTCTACCGTAGGCAGTGTGTTTTCCTGTTTTGTCCATAATAAAGACCAAATTTCAGTTTTAAATAATTCAGGCGTTTATGGTTTTTCATGCAATGATTTCAAATCAGTTTATGTTGGACAAACAGGAAGATCTTTTTTAATTGGAGGTAAAGAACATTTACATTTTTTTGAGATCATGAGGATCATGTGCATTTAGCACAGACAGTTGACCATGGTCTCTTTTTGTAATATTCTCTTGTAGTTGTTGTTGCAGAATAAATCATTTATCTAATTATGTATTTAAAACAATTCGAAAAGTATAATACAGGTATTGTAATAAAAATTCTTTGTTAGCTAACCATTTGCAAATTTTAGAGATTTATAATATTATTAGCAAACCAAATTTTACTATTCTAAATGATGTTGGTATTTGCAATTGTCCTGTTCTAAATTATTTATATGATCTAAATTAAAATTATATTTGTTGGCATGTAGGTTGCTTTTTGGTTTGAGATCAAGTTTGCTTGTTTCTGTTTTTGACTTTGTCAAACTATTTGTAAATGTTTTTTTTATATTTATATTGATTGCACTGACAATGGCAAACTTGTTAACTGAAAGCACTCTACAATTTAAAGAATAAAGTGGATTACACTTTAAGTATATTTTCTTTAAGAAGAATTAATTATATGTTTTGTCATTTTGATTCAAAAATTTTCACACTGATGAGTACGTCACTACCTGCAAAATTTACCCATTTCTAGTAAATATAAAAGTAAGTAAGAATAAATAGAATAGTTCATGGATTTCTAATTTAAAGAGCTCAAAAAGGAATTGTAAATATTTCTTTCCTGTAGCTTTTCTAAATTCCTAGTATGAACTAAAATTTAATGCTATTTATTACAATTTAATTAAAAATCCACTTTACTTACCTGAATGATGTTCTTTGTCCTTGGATTGACACACTGAATAAATGGAAACGGTGGCACTTCCACGTTTTTCAGCATGTCATACAAATGTTGCATAATGCATCGAGGCTGCTCTTCCATTACAGACCACTGGATAATATTTTTCAAATCCCCCTGTATCACAGCGTTGCTATCCATCTTGCACAGTTCAGGAAAATCTTTCCAATAACAAACAGCATACTGCTTTAATCCTAAATCATTTGATAACTGGCAAAGAAATGGAGCGAGCAGTGGCAGATCTTTAGAACGCATGGTGTTCAGTTTCAATTCTTCGTATAATAAATGCAGTGCGTAATGAATAATTTTTATGTGAGCAAATAAAGCTGAAGTTGTGTTCACTTTGACGACTTGGCTGTCATGTACTTTTGTGTCATCAAAATCTATACTTGCTGTTAGCCGCAATAAGTTTCTTATTTCCGTGCACACTGCTTTGCTGTGATCTGATTCGAGCATTAGCTTCCAATCATTATCTGAACCAGATGACCATTGTTTTTGTCGTTTAGGAGGTGCAGATGGGGTGTTTGTGTTGCCAATTGTTGTTTCGTTGCTTTGTTCTTCATCATATCCCAGGAGTTCTAAAAACAATTGAACTGAAATAGCACAATGCTGGGGCTTTTATAGTATGATTCGATTTGTTTTAGTAAATTCCTTGTATTATTATCACAAAAGCTACTGGCATTTGGTGGGGGAGTTATTGTGTCACTTTGACAAGTATGCAGCAATACGCTGTATTAGTGCTGACGTAGTGACGGCCATTTTTCTGCGGTACGTCAAAGTACTAGATCTTGACAAACCGAGTTGTCATAATGTGTGTAACGGACTCCAGTGTTGGGTGCAATTTTGTGGCTTTAAAAGAATATTTAGAAGTGTTACTGTGCTTATTTGAGTAACTTACACTCCTTTGTTTTGCTTCACAAGTATTACAAACCGAAATTACATTTAGTTTAGTTTTAGTTTTAGCGTTAAAAGAATATTTTAAAGTGTTACTGGGTATGTTTGAGTAGCTGACACTCCTTCGCTTTACCTAGCAAGTATCACAAATGTAATTTACATTTAGTTACAATGTACATATTGATGAAAAGCTTAACCTACAATAAGTATGTGTGTAGAGCATTACAATTTACATGTTGAACTAGAAGATGGTAACATGGTAGGTCCCTGGATATTCTTGTTATAATGAAAGTGAAACGTATAAACTTTAAGCACTTATTTTGGATTGTCTTTCAACAATAGATTGCAACTTAATGTAATTTCGGTTTGTAATACTTAATGAATAATACAAAAGTATGTAAATCACCCAAACATACACAGTAACACTTCAAAATATTATATTATAATTTTGCTCTAAACATTGAGTGTTACTGTGTATTTTTAATGGTTTACGTTCCTTCGTATAATTTAGTATTACAAATCAAAATTACATTTAGTTGCAATCTATTGGTAATAAACAACCCAAAAGAAGTGCTGTAAAGATTACATCTCATTATAACGGGAACATCCAGGGACCCAACCCATTACCATTTTCTGGTAAAACTTGTAAATTGTAATGCTCCACATACGTACTTAGTGTATGTTTGGCTTTTCAACAATACGTTGTATCTAATGTAATTTCGGTTTGTAATACTTGCTAAAGCGAAGTAGTGTAAGCTATTCAAACATACACAGTAACACTTTAAAATACTCTTTAACACTAAAAAATTACACCAAACGCTGAGCTTCCTTACACACATTATGACAACTAGGTTGGTTTGGATCCGGGATATTGATGCATCGCAGCAAAATGGCCGACATCTACGTCACACGAATATAGCGTATTCCAAAGATGTTGACTTAGAATTAAGCTTAGCTGTTAAGTTAATTCATGTTATTATGACTTCCTTGTGTGTAAACAGACTCTTCTAATTGTTCTAACCTCTACACTGACTGAACACAAGTTATCATTCAAAATTGGATTGAATAAAAGTAAAAAAGAAGCTGGTCTTCTGAACTAGATAATTTATTCCCAATAATACTAGATAGATATATGTTTCGGCCAAATACATTTGAAGGAAATTAATGGCCATCCTCAGGCATAAAATACAGTAGTGAATTTTTACATATTAAAACAAATTAAAATTGAGAGGTGCAACGAAGGCATTTATTTAACGAAAAATTAACGTTTGAATTTAAATGCCATTTTTAACAAATGAATGGCGTGCTGACGGCAATAAATGATCTACTTCAGAAGACCAGCTTCTTTTTTACTTTTATTCAACAAGTTATCATAGTGAGTTAATATTACCTTGTCATTTTTTAATTGCATATAGTTTATTGACCAACTAGTACAAACGGTTAATAACCGAAATCTGTCACCCCAAAGGAATACAATATTTTTGTAAAAAAAATCATTTCACAGTATTACACTAAAAGTTTGTGGAAAATTATTAGTTATATTTACTTATTTAGCAGCTGCAGCGACACGCCCACTTTTTCATTTGTGAATGGAATAGGTAGAGTACCATAATTTTCTCAGCTGCAATTATCTATTTTTGTTTTTACTTTCTTTAAAAAAGTGTTTTTTTCATGGTACACAAGCATTGTTTATTATAGCATATAGATTCAACAGATTATACTAGCAAAAATATTATATATGCTCAGAGAGGACAGAACGGCTATAAACTATGGTTGAGACAACAGTAAATTGGACTTAACTAAATGGTAAAACAGTAAAAATGACACACCACGTTAGATGTGGCAATTTTGCACCTAATTTAAAGGCAGATGTTTTTAGGTCTGTCTAACCATGCATTCACTGGCTGAGGGACCAAATTCGGTATACTGCGCATCTAAAGTCAAGCACCAGGAGCTTTTGCGAATACAACAAAGAATATTTATTGCATTTAGCAAACTATGATTTTTATACTCTCAACCTATCAAAGGACAACAATAGAAAACATTGCTATTTTATGACAAATAAGTGTTTGGAAAGCATTTCGTTATATTATGGCACAAATGAACTACACCTTGCAGGAACTATGTCTGTGACTAAAATGCTGTTTAGAATTGCTTTAATATTTGCTTAAATGGAAGTCACATCCTCAAAAGATTTCGCCTTGAGAGAGCATTTGAGTTTCAGGAATAGCATGAAGCCAGCTGGGTGCAAATCAGGCAAATGTGAGAGGTTTTCAAAAACTGTAACCACTCTTTTCATGAAAAAGTGAGGCATAGCACAGGGATGCTGATGTGGGCTAGCGCATTGGCATACAAGAAAACACCATGTACAAGGCCTATAAATTTTGGGTTGAATATGACAAACTCTTGTAAGCAGCCAATTAAGCACTTATCAAGCTACCTACAACTATGGTAGACCGACTTACTCCTGTAAAAGAAAGTTCAAAATGTATATATTGCAAAAATTTAGTTCAGCTTCTGATAAATGACACTAGATACCAAGGTATGTCTGATTTGAGGTTGCTAATAGATTTGTATTCATCAATATGTACGTGGTAAAACTTAGATTGTGTAAGTTTGAAAGTAAATTATATCTACAAACGAACATTTGTGCAACTATTGTTAGTGAGATCGTGACCATGTAATAGTTGAACAACCAGCAATAATAAGCAACAGCATGAAATAATTAATTTTTTATTATAGTCCGTGATGGGAACAATAAAACATCAAATGATGCTCAATTTGCGGTCAGGGCACTAACATTTTCTTGATTCTAGTTCCTTGAAAATCATGGGTGCATAAAAATATCCATAGCGGTATTATACTTGCATAATCAGGAATGAAAAAACAGGGCAAGAAAATGAAAACTGAACAAATTAATACTGAACTGAAACTTAAGCAAACCAGGTTGGAGTGTAACTTGGTGTTATTTTATTTAATTTGCTCAAAACAACATTTGGAAATTACTTAAAAGCCACACTAACATTACAGTGATGTTCCTTGGATTAATGCTGCCATCTAACGACCTTGTCAAACTAATATTTTGCAATAGAATTTTTCTAATTCAGTGTTTAGTAATATCAGTTTGTAATTTAATACATACGTATGTTGAATAGCCTGGCCGTAAATTGTTGCAACTGACAATTGTGCAGGACAAATGTTTTTAGGAATGTCTATCTCCAAAGAAGACCAAACTCGTCTATTGCACATTTAAAGTCAAGCAACATAAGGAGTTGTGTGAGAAAACTATTTTCATTCTGAGTCTAATTTAACATGTGCAGAATTATTTGTATATATTATAATAAGCAGCTGTTTAGAAGCTAAATACATGTGATATCGCATAAATTCCTTAAGGTATAAAACCTACCTAAAAGTAAGCCAGTAAACATTTTCCATTCCATTTCAATTGTAAGATTGACAGGACCAGGTGCATTCCTAGCAGCATACCAACGAGATAACAATAAAACCAGAGCGTCCTTCTGTAGACTCTGTCGTAAAGCATTTATGCAGTCTTCGATAAGCTGTGATGAACCTAGATCAGGCAGCGTTATTCTATAGAATGAGCCATCAGAATATTGAAATGTAAGACGGTTTTCAACTGCATCCCTCAGGCCAACGAGGGCGCTCCCTATAATAAACAAAAAAATATGCAAAAATTGGTATACACAGAAGATTTGTAGTTACCTGTGGAGGATAAAGCTGTATTGGGTGTTCTCTTTAATTTGCATGGGAGAACTGGGGAAAACAAGTGTTCATCGAAACGTGGATCAAAAGAGGGTGTTCCACTTATGTGTGGTAGTAAGCTACTACGCCTGAAAGATCATAATGTAGTCAGTCCTAMACAGAGAATTAGTTTTTGTGATCGATTCAGACAGAGTCTTATAATCTTAATCCACAATAGTTAAATTTTTAGTCTCTACTTAAGTAAGAGTTGGATTGGCAATTTTTGTCATTAAGTGTGTAATATGCTAAAATTTCTTTCTATTATAGTAACCATGCTGGACTTTAGCTTCAAATTATTGCACTTTTACAACCTGTAAATACTAATGCAGAAAATTGTTATTAAAATTGTTTAATGTTTCTGCCATAATAGATACAATGTTGGTCTCTACTTGGAATTAAAGTAATACCTCACGTTCTCAAGTAAGTATACTAGCACCTGCCGGTTAAAAAGAAAACTCCAATACATAATCAGCTTTCAAATAGTAAGCTTCATTTTTCACATTATCTCACAGATGACAGTTAAGAGGGGTAATATCAGGTGAATGGGTATGGCTAAACACAAATTAACAGTAAAAAACATGATAACAACAATCTCATCTTCTTTGATTAAGTCAATGTTGGTTTTGTGATCAAGTAATGACAATTTTGAACCACTAAGCAGATCAAAAAAGTGTTGGTAATTGTTTAGTACTTCCATGATGATATTGCTGCGTCCATATTACATATGTATCAATTCTTTTATAATTCACATAATGCAGAGTGGTCATAAAATTTGGAATAAAATTAATAATCTAGTTGGGTTAGTTCTCACTAAATCTCAAAATATGTATTCTTTCAGTTTTAACAAAAATCTGACTAACATATAAGGCTAACTATTATTTCCTTGCAAAGTATATTATTGTGGCTATGAGTGTCGGTTATTACTTCTGAAACATGTGTAGATAAAAAAAATAAAAAATATTTAATATCCCATTGTTTATGGCAATACTGCAAACTTTAAAAAAATTGCAAATTCACCTCGGGCATGTAGTTTCTTTAACGGAATGTTTTAATTCATATTTTATTAGGTCATTACCTCACATCCTTTTTTTAAACGCCCCAAGATGGATTTTTATTTTTAAATTGTCATCTTTGGACATAAAATCTTTGTTCAATCAATCATTATTTTCTTTAACAGCAACCACCCAATATTATTTTCTTTTTTTGATACATGGCTCTCTGTGCTTGTCTGAACCAGGCCAATCCAAAGCTTACATGACAACAGCTCAAAAAACGAAATCAGCAAATTCCAATTAATATTTTAAATATGCCAAAATGGTGTATTTAAAGTTATCTAAAACAGGTTGAATGTGCCAATAATAAATAGGTGCATTTTACATATCTAAATTCTAAGTTAAAAAAAATTGATACATATTTTAGAGACCAACCTGGGAAATGGTGACTGAAACTCGGCGGTGTTTCTTTTAACAAATGGAGAAGGAGTATGTGGAACCAGAGTCCCGCCTATGTGCAACTTTCCCACAAATGTCAATCCTGTGTAGAGCACAACATTACCTGAATGTTCCAAAACTGCCATCATGTGTAGATGCTGCACAGTAAAAAGAAAACCATGCTGACTAATATTAATTGATTTAAGTGTCTACTTACGGGTAATGCAACAGCATCCTTTGCACTAATACTTGTCATCACTCCAAAAATGAAGTTATTTGTATTAGTGTAATCCATCCTTACAACAGACAACTGTGATTTACTACGTAATAAGAAACACAAATACCATTGCCCGGTCAAATCATCCATTAAAAATGCTTTGGTGGCTGGTTCAACAGAACTTCCATCTCTTAAAAAAACAAATAATTATCTTAAACAAGGAGTTAACTATTTTGAAGTGCCTTGACCTTATACACAAATAGTTGACATATAAAGTGCATTTTATTTATGGTGATGAATTTTATGTTATGTACATGTATACAGGAAATCTTTTTAAAATAAGTTATTATAATTTTTCATTCTACAACTTGCCAGATAACAAAAATGTAAAAATTTGATTCAGGTCACTTTGGTTTTAAACAAATTTTATTTGTAAAAAGTAACAACTCGCAAATTGTATCACACAAATCTAACTTCTGAAATTTTATATGGCCATAACATTTATTCTATTCCATTTTCAAGCCAGCATCATATACGAAATACTGATATTTGACATGGTGAAACAGCTTCACCAGGTAGCTAAAATCTTACTTACTGTGTGCTGGTGAAATAATCAGTCCAAACGTGATCTAGGCATATCACAGGGTTCAAAGGATAGTAAGCGTCTGTATAATCTCCAGTTGCTGTCTCTGGACGGATACTGCTAGCATTATGTGTGTGTCGCAAAGAGCCACGCATTTGCTGATTATTTGAGAACCAAGAACTGCTAGATATTAGAGGTGACATGGCAGGAGACTGACAGCGACTTATGGCAGCCATGGAATTCATCGAGCGAGGCTGAACATTACACAAACTAGCTATGCTGGTAGCACGACTACTTGTTGGCGTAACTGGCAACCCGCTTTTTGGTAAATCCCAAAGAGATACACGCTTTTTTAGCTGAAAAAATTAGTTCAGTACATTTTACTCATGAGTGTCAAATGACATTTAACTACAATGAAATGTTATTAAAAGTAACAGTTTCCTAGCCTTTTAGAAGTATTGCCTAACAAAAATGTATGTAATAAAAAAAGCAAGTTGGAAGTAGGTATAAATATATAAGTTATAATTACAATCATAAAGTGAAACAATGGCAGTATAACAGTATTGTATACTAAAGAAAGGCGTTAATTTGATTAAAGGTACTTACAGTAGCGTGCAAAAAAAACCGGACACCGAGTGAATTTTTTTTGAACGTCGATAACTCGTGAATGAAGTCACCAAGTGACACGGGGATTTTTACTGTTTGATTCTCATTTTCTTGTTGACATTTCCAATAAATATCGTTGAGATTGTTTCAGTATATGAAAAGTTATGGTAACACGTTTCAATGCATATCACAATCTAACTGTGCAAAAAAACCGGACACTCACAAATTTATAGTAAAACAAAATTTATTTAAAGAACCACAAAATTAACACACAACTATGGATTAATATTTAGTCGCAAAACTGTTTACGGCAATCACAGCAGCACAACGGGACGGCACAGAGTCGACCAAACTGATGATTTTCTTGAGCAGAATTTTCTTCTATTCCGCCTCCAACGCTGCCATCAGGTCTTCCGCTTTCTTAAATTTTCAAACGCAGAAGCGCTTATCAAGCTTTTGCCACAAGTGCTCGATTGGATTGAGGTCCGGCGACTGTGCTGGACACTGCACATTTTTTTTTGGTGGCGTGCGGAAGTATAAACTCTTCCAATATCTTCCGATATTGGTTGGCGTTCATATTGCCGTCCACACGTCACAGCGGACCGACCAAGGCTGAAGCAGCCTGAAAGATACACTATAGCATAGTTCACACTCTCAGAAATTTTTAGGAAAGATTACCATCGAATCATTACGTTTCCACCACCGTGCTTGATAGTGGAGACTTTATAACGGTTTTCCGTCCGGCCGGCGCACGTACCGAATGCCGTCCGAAGATACTAATTTAAATTTACTCACATCCGACCACAAGATTTTCGAACCGGTTCGAATGGTTGACTTCTTGTGGTCGCATGAGAGTAAATTTAATTTGGTATTTTCGGGCGGCATTCGGTTCGTGCGCTGGCCGGACGGAAAATGCTTCGACCACCATTATCAAGTCCCCACTATCAAGCACGGTGGAAGAAACGTAATGATTTGGCGGTAATCTTCTCTAGAAATTTCTGAAAATGTGAACTATGCTATAGTGTATTTTTCAGGCCGCTTCAGCTGTGACTTGGTCGGTCTGGAGAGACGCGTGGACAGCAAGATGAACGCCAACCAATATCGTTTGATATTTGCAAGAGGTTATGCTTCCGCACGCTACCGAGAAAATGTGCAGTGCCCAGCACAGTCGCCGGACCTCAATCCGATCGAGCTCTTATGGGAAGAGCTAGGAAGGCGCGTCCGTTCCGAAAATTTAAGAAAGCGGACGACTTGATGGCAGCGCTGAAGGCGGAGTAGAAGAAAATTCCTCTCAAGAAAATTATCAGTTTGGTCGACTCCGCTGTGCTGCTGTGATTGCTGTAAAGGGTTATGCGACTAAATATTGATCCATAGTTCTGTCAGATAAATGTTATTTTGTGGTTCTTTAAATAAATTCTGTTTTACTAAATTTGAGGAAGTGTCCGGTTTTTTTTTGCACGGTTAGATTTTGATATGCATTGAAACGTGATACCATAACTTTTCCTACAGTGAAACAATCTCAACGATATTTATTGGAAATGTTAACAAGAAAATGAGAATCAAACAGCAAAAAACCCGTGTCAATTGGTAACTTCATTCACGAGTTATCAGACGTTCAAAAAAATTTGACTCAGTGTCCGATTTTTTTTGCACGCACTGTATATCAAATCCAGATGTTAAACAAATGGTGTAGTAATAGTAAAGTGTAGTAATATTCAGAACAGTGAACCATTCAAAAAATAAAAAAAAGTAGGTGGATAGTTATTCTAAACAATATTCAAAGCATCACGGAAAGGAGAACAAGAAACAGTATGATATGGTACGAAATATGATGAGCAAGAGCTTTAGTAAACAAAAAAAAATTGTGTAAGGATACAAAACACAAAGTTAAATGGGTTAGACCTACAATTGGCCTAAGACAAAAAGGAATGCGGTGATACCATTGTATTGAATGACATTCAAAAAACGATCCAGTAAGACAATAAATTAATATATCACACCTCCAGAAGAACAACACAAATGCAAAGAGTCCAGTTAGGACTACCATCTAGTTGAAACTTCAAATTTAGGTGGTACCTTAACGGTAAATGTTCTATTGCATTCAAAAACTCATGCTCGAGAAAATTTAAAAATTCAATTGCATTCAAATTACTGTTGAAGAAAAAAGGACCAATTATGCTGTTGTTCTGTTGTATTCCACACCAAACGTTAATTTTTTGAGAATACTGTTTCTTTGTAGTTATGATGAATTCTGAGTTGTGAGCGTACTAGTGACGGCAATTTTGGCTTGAAACTACCCCATTTGTAGTAAAGGTGGCTTCGTCCGGTTGTTTAAATATTCTCCCTGAAGCCAATAGCAAAACTCTAATCTTCTTACATGATCAGCCATTTCCAACATATGCAAAAATTTTGGCTTAAAAACTTTCATTTTATTTTGTTCCAAACATCTAATATTTTCAATGGGGATATTAAGGTTTAAACTAGCCCTTCTAATACTACTTCGGAGATTGCCATTAAAATATTCTAAAATGTAGTTTTCATTTCCTCTTAGTTCATGATGTCTATTATGTCTGGTTTTAAGCATATTTTTGGAAACCAATCCCGTTTCATTGAAAATATTTACATGTTGCACAGTGCTTAGACTCACTGGTCTATCAGGATGTCTAATATTAAATTCTCACGCAGCTTCTCTTGCCGTACGCATATTATCACCAACAAGATGAACAATTTCTATTTTTCTCTTAAATTTAAATTTTCCATTATGATTAATAATACTAGGACAAACTGTACTGACGTTTTAGACTGTAATGAGTCAGATTTGACAATTAACCATTTCAGTAGTGACAACTTTAAATTTTTCTGCGAATTCTTTATTACTACTGGCAAAGTAGACTTTGGACTTTGTATGAGTAATGTCATTTTTGCTGAAAATGTGCAGTTTGTCAAGCCCTACAATTGAAAAAACCCCAGCCAAATCGCACAATTAATCAACTTTTTTTCAGGGTGACCCGAAAGCAAATGGGTCACACTGTATGTAACCACTTATTTTTTAACATTACTGTATGTAAGATGCTTGTGCCATCTTTGAATCAGATGACATTAAAGGATACCACATTTCAGAGTCAAACAAAAGGCAACTTACCCTATTAGGTTCACTGGTTTGAGAAGCTGTGTAATTTTCAGACATTTCAACCCATTCATCATTTCTCAATTTCCTAATAGAATAAACACTGTGTTGTCCTAGTTCAGTATTGTATATAAGTGCTAAACTTGGGGACTCGCTAGTATAGACAATTTTCAGTCGATAATTATCAACCAACTGCAAACTACTTTGTTTAACAGCCACTGGGCATACTTCTTCAAGGGGATGGGCCAGAGAAAATAACTTTGGAAAATTATCCTTTTCATGAATTCCTTAAAACAAATTCTATCATATATGTTGACCAACTAACAGTAGCAATAATAATTTACCTTCACTTTGTTTCTCTAAAAGTATACCAAATTTGGAGTTCCATACATTCGCAACTTGAAAAGGTAGAGTATTAATAAAATCTTCACTATCTTCAGTATATACAGTAATATTTTGAGTATCAACTATGCAGACAGCAGACAATGGTGCACCATTGGGTTTATCATCCATATTTTCTATATTAAATTGCTCTCTATCGTAGTTCGGATGTTCTACGTGAAAGGTACACCACAAGGCATGCTTTATAGGATAGTGTGAAGAATAACAACATACAGTTGTGTTAGCATCATCACCATCATTAGAACTGTTGAAAAGGCCTCTACTCCAAACTACGACATTGCCTTTAATATACAGTTCTTCTTCCATGTAGTTTATATCTGGTTTGGTTTCAATATTTTGATTTTTTAAGCAATGAGCCTGACCTGAAACAAAATTAGGATATACAAAGATAATTTTAGAGGAGCTGTAAAACAAGTAATATTTTTTGCTAACTTATATTTTACMTGTTTCAACCATTAGTGATATTTTATTCTACTTTACAATAATACAATTTACTTATTTTGGCACAAACATTAAGTGATATTATTATATTATTTTCATGTTTGCAAGTAATGGATAATCATGAAAAAAACTCTAGAGCGCTTGGAAGTTTTGAAACAATTGTTTGCATGTATGATTACTCCATATCAAGATACCTAAAACACTGGTATTTCAACAACGCAGCAATTTTATTGTCAAAATCATCTATTGAAAATTTTAGTTCGACAAAATGTCATTAGATGGCAATACTAATTCAAGGTACGTCACCGAACCATCACCATTTTAATTTTGAAATATTTCCGAGTTTTCTTTCAAGCATTACATATCTTCAGTTCTCTATATCACGATTGGATATGTAGATACAAAAAAAACTGTGGAAACATTTCTCAATCTAGTGGAGTACTCAAAATTTTTTTAGGGGGTCAAATTTTTGACATATAACACAAACTTGGCTTTGATATGGTTGAAAAGAACTATTTTTTCTGATTAAGAAATTTTTGCTAATTTTGGTATTAATCACAATTTTTTAGTAATTTAATTAGATTTTACATTTACATCCATGGAACAAAAAAATCACAGTATAATTAATATTATTATGAAAAAATTATGATCCATTAAAATAATATATGCATATTTGGATACATACATAAGACTCCTGAAGGCGTTAATGCATTTTTTTTATCGGTAATGTAGGATGCAATGTAACTAATGACAATTATTGTTTATCTGGAGATAAGTATCTATGCATTATCATCAATTATTTACACCCATTTTGATGAAAAATGTAAAATCTCATTAAATTATTACAAAAATTGAAATAATAGCAAAATTAGTAAAAATAAACCTAACAATGTATACATTTTCTTAATAAAAAAATAAGTCTTTGCAACCATAGTTAAGTCAACTATGGTTTCCATTTAAATAATGCAAGTTTAGTCTAACTAATATTACCTGAACTTTTTGGACTCTAAAGCAAACAACTCTAATTGCTTGTATTAAATTTAACAACTCGTCTTTGCAAACACATTATCACATTATCTAGCACCACTAGATTTGCACTAATTTCATCTATTTTCTCTTGAACATGTCTTAAATCATTTGCACTTTGTACAGACCTAGTAAGAATTGAATTTTTAAGTGTGGCCAAAGAAAAATTGTCACAAGGGGTATAAAATACACAGGGTCCGTCCCAAAAGTAATGAGCMCGATTTTGAGTTTTTGTCACAAAGACAGACTTATAAATGCTGCTTTTTGCATGGAAGTTCTTAAAAGACTGAGTAAATATCTCAGTCTACTGCGAGTATCTTATGAACACCTATTATAATGCAGTACACTCACCTACTCCAAATGACTTATTAGCACCAAAGCTTGATTTAGTATCATTCTTAATGTCACTCTCATTAGAAAACTTCTTAGAAACATCTGAACCCCTCTTAAATGATTTTCTAGATGTACATGGCTCTCCGATGGAACTTTCCATAAATATCGAACCATGGCGAGATCTATTCGAATTATTGCAAAAATCACTTTTCCTACTATTTTCAACATCCTCTTCACTTCCATCATTGACTGTATACTCCTTACCAGGGAATTTGCGAACGAGCCACCATTCAGACTGATCATGTTCGCCGATTGAAACCTTTTCGAGTCTGTTTAATAAAAAATCGTCTGTAATGCCTGGAGAAGCTGCTAGAAAATCTGGAGGCCCGGGATGGCGCAGAATCTGCTGCCTTCCACTGGGAATGAACTCCTGTAAGACCAGTTTTTTAGGTTAGCGGCATCGAGTTTGTTATGTTTTACCTGTGGATCGGTGGCAGCTATCATGATTTCTACTTTAACATCCAGATTTGCAAGAATTGTGTCTTCTGGGGTAGAAATCGGGCTACGTTGTTGGTTTTTATTCTATATGCAGGGAACATACAGAAAACAAATTTCAAATTGTCTGACCTTACTGACAATTGACAATTAATAATGTTCAGTTGACGTTGACATGTTGACAACTGTCACTGTCAAAAATAACAAAATGTTTGATTACAGCATTGCCAGCTCACAAAAGAGTACGTAATAAAATATTTTTTATTACGCATGCATCATAATCAACAATTATCGCACGCTGCAGCGTGTGTAAAATGATGATTATGATGCGCCTACTTTTTTATTACCTAGATATTTACCTGCCGTTTAAATTACTAGGTATACCTTTTGTACCCATATCAAAATGAACGAACACTTTTAAAAACGACATTTCTTTATTCTAAGTAACTATAATACTCTTATTTTAAATAAACATTGATTGTACAATTTGTATTTTTAGATATTTCATTTTATGATTTAAGCCTACTAAAAATAATTACAAAATTGTAAAAGAGAATGTTTACCTGTTTACCTATATATTATTTGTCGATTAATTCTTTTTAAATTTCAAGTAAATCAAAAGCTAGACATTTAACAGTAGTAGACTGACTAATTTGGGAACATCTAATACCTGTATATCTGCAACATTGGCACATTAATTTCTGCTAAAAAAGTCAGGAAGAAATTGGTGTCAAAAAATAATTGTTCTTGTCAAAAAAGGATAGCTAGGTAGCAACCCTAGCTGGTATCAAAAGAAAACTATCAGTTGAATCAAAAATTGGCAACTATTAGAATAGTGGGTTAAGTAGATACCTTTTAATGAATCATTTTATTAAAAGTACTATTCAACATGCATTTAGATATTATATTTACCGAATGAATACATGCACACAGTATTTGCCATCGGCAAATGTTTGTTAAGTGAATGGATTTACTCGTCAAGTAGGCTGAAATAATATTAAATCATTTTGATACCACTATAAATGAATAAATTTCAATTAATGTATTATTTATTCAATAGTTACATAGCTAAAAAGACAATTGCTTATTTGATGGTAACCTGTCCGATAATCCACATCTTTACTTAGTCGTACATAATTGACATGAATTTTTTAAATGAATTATTGCTGACGCATCGGTGTTATAAATAGAGACTTCAAAAGCAAGAAATCTAATTATCTCCCAAACAAGAAACAAACAGAATACGCTATGTCAAATCGAACAAAATTTACATTTCAGCTTCTCTGCTGATGAAACAATAAATATTTTAATAGTAATCAATTTTTCAAAAACGAACACATCGAGGACAGAGCAATAATCCTAATCTAGTTGTAAAAACTGTATTTCTATCTTTTTTTTCAGATATTGCTGACATCAAAATTTAAAAAAAATGTCAAATTATGTGAGAACTAACATAATACTCAAGCTTTATCATACAAAGAAGATTTTTGAGCTTGAATTTCCTGCCAAAAGTATTTTCTCAAAACCATATGTACGTTTATAATGACTGAAAGCAGTTAGGTATGTGAATTTTGTCATATTTTTCTTGTGATAGAAAATACACATTTCCTTCACTAACGCATCCGATATGGCAGTTGACTGTTCAAAATTTTAGGAATTTTTGTTGACAGCACATTTTTGAACGGCTAACAGACATATGATTCTCTTTGGTGGCACCTTTTGCATGCATATATAGGTATAGGGGCCGTTTGACATGAAATGTCTTACATTATTCTTATTAGAATTATCTGCAATAAAAAATAAAGTAGTTTGTATATTTTTTATTAGACATTAAAAAAGGACAAATAAATACAACAGAACAAGCTAAATATTACAGTTAGATGTAGTAAATATAATCTAGTAAGGTTATTAACGTGTAAAATAACCGTACTATTTTTGTACATGTCCAATATGAATTTCATGCTGCCAATGGCCAGTGCTGCATGCCTAATATTGCGTACCATTCACATCAGTATTATCAAGTATACAAAAATATAACTATATGTTTGAATTTATACAGCAGCAGCATCGGTGTTAAATGAGATTCTCAATTGATTAACTAAGCCCTTATTAATTACAGCTAGACTATAACCTAGATAAAACCATCTTCAAAGTTTGGCTCAGGTACTCTACAATCCACACATGAGAGAACTCCATGTAACTTCTTTCCCATTTACGTGGCAGTATAATGACTAACACAAAAACCTCACCTTCTTGACAACAACTCTCCCTTACAAATACTGTTACAACCCCTTTTCACCATTCATTAGCTAATATTACCGTGATCATAGTTGGACAAATTAAACACAGTATAGATCGGCATACAAATAAACATGCATCATGTTTCAGGAAAACCCCATTGCACATACCAATACCTCCTTTCTGTGCACAATTACAGTACCTATGTTTATCCAAATGGATGGAACTTTTCTGAAACACTCTGCATAATATCACTGACAATTTCAAAATTGCCCAATGCTACCATAACATACATCTTTCTTTGCATTAGTAGATTTATATTCATTTACAAAAAAAGAAACAACATAACAAAAAATATTAACATATAAAAATATTTACATACAATTCGACTTTCTTTCACATGTCTCATCGAAGCGTCGCCATCTTAAGTACTTTGGAACATTTCACCTGTAGCAACGATTCTTCATTTTCCATAAAATAATTAGTTAACAATATTACATTATTTTTACTAGCAATACTTTTATATAATAAATTAATGTACATTAAACACGAAATAATAAACGGGCTACAACTATATTTTAATACAAAAAGAGGGTGATGCATCTTTCATAATATCAATTCAGTTTACTCGCAGTTGGATGCCTTTAAACTATGCTTAATCAATAACATTCGATAATGCTCATAATGTTCCAGAGCGTTATTAATAAAATATAAATAGCCTAAGAAGTACCTGATTTCTCAGCATTAACAACTGTGATGTAATTGCATTCTTAAGTATGGTATTTACCTAGAGTGAGGTTGCAACAAAAAAGTGCATTCTTACACAACCATAAGTTGGTATTGTATATTCAGGGCATATTAATTGTTAATGTAATTTGTGATGGTGTAAAAGGAATCTGACAGTTTAGATGTAATATGAACTAGCAATTATGTGTATGTATAAAAGGTAATCACAAGGATTAAAAAAATGCACAAAAACATAAAAATCACAAAGAGAATGATGTATACAATCCCTAAACACTTCCCAAATTCTTGTCCTTTTCTCATAAGAAATTACAACTACACCAATTAAGCAATAAATAAAATTATAAAAAAAAATTCAAGAGGAATTTTCTGTTCATGTTCTTAAAAATAAGAAAAGCCTCGATGACACCTTTGGAAGAGAGCTAACAAAAGGACAACACAGATCGATGGAACTAATCGCTTCGGTGTTAGATACAGAAAATTCCTACAAAAAAAAAATAACCAGTAGGTGGTACGCGATTTCCCCTAACATGCCTGACATTTTCCTATCGCACACTGCACCGCTTCTGTGATGTTTTCGAATACTGGTGTTTGTTTTCGTTTCGCAAAATCTGAGAGGTATATCCGAGCCCTATTGTAATCTTTGATGGCTTGTTTCGTTAGCTGAAACAAAACAATACTTTTAAATTCAAACAAAACAAAATGTATATTTCATGTATAAAGGAAGAAAGGAGACGAACAAAAACAGGGTTGGCATGATTAAAACATTTGTTTTAAAGTGTTTTTTATATAAATGTTTCCCAATATATTAATTTTTAAAACAATGTAAAAAAACTTCTCATAAAAGAAAAACGAAAAAAAATTCAACACTTAGATATTTAATAAACCTGAAAAACTAATACCAGAATTTGTAACACATATTAATAAACATTTACTCAAAACTAAGGTGTGATAGATCCACTACAAAAAATATCAGAATTTGTAATTTACAAAGTCATTCTTCAGGGAGCATCACTATCCTCCCCAAAAATAAAAATACTACTTTACTATATTAGCCTATTTTCGATTTGGTTTTAATGTTCAACAATTTAACAAGTAATCCAGATTTCTAATCAAGAAACATGGTCTAGCAAATTTTTCAGCTTTTATGTCTATCTATATTTTATGTTTATCAGAATGCTGTATTTTTGTAACCCTGCACATTTTGATATGTGAACAAATTTTGACAACATTTGGACAACATCAGGTTCTTAGACTAGTTAATAATAATAAAAAGATTTTTTGTAAGTCTTTCTTCATTAATGAAATAGTCATCTGAATATCACTTGTGGTCAAATTTTGTCATTGTTACTAATTCATTATTTATTAATAACAATTTATATCATTTAACAATGAACTGAAGACATTTCTATAGTAATAGATTTTGACAGGTTTATAAAAAATTTGCATGATTCAATATTATCAAACTGATTTTTCAATTGACAACTAAACTCATTAACACTAAATACTTCAGTTTGAATGCTTGAATTTTCTGGGGTTTACAATTACAACTGTTAGGCCCGGCTGCGGAAAAGCGGATAAGTTTGATCGCGGTGTTAACCTCGGATCAAACCATGGCAACACCAATAAGAACGCTTAAAATTCGTTGTTACCATGGTTTAATCCGAGGTTAACACCGCGATCAAATTGATCCGCGTTTTAGCAACCGGCCCTTAGCATATTGACATTTGTCCCTAAATATATGCAATCTAGTTTTCTTTTTTATGTATATCACATAAGTATTACTAAAAAGACTTTAGACAGTCTTTAAAAGTGTCTATTCTTGCATAAACATCGTGCAGCCAAGGTTTTAGCACTTAGTTCTATATTTAATGTTGTTAATCAGTGGAAAAATTTAGAACCGTGAATGGTTAGACTAAGGTCACTGTATCTTGAAAGGTAGGGACAATGGTTGACATATGTATATAATTTCTGTATTGTTTCTGATAATTCCATCTCTTACAGCCGGATTTGACAGCGATTGTTGCTAGGCGACGTTGAAATCCAGCAATACTTGCTATTCCATCTCTTGCTTGCACCATAGGTAAAG
The DNA here is from genome assembly GCA_025024175.1 of Rhyzopertha dominica. Lineage (NCBI taxonomy): Eukaryota > Metazoa > Arthropoda > Insecta > Coleoptera > Bostrichidae > Rhyzopertha > Rhyzopertha dominica. Next base: position 14,132,782 of record QCXZ01000137.1, read on the forward strand.
TATCAATCCACCCCAGATTTTTACTGAAGCATTATACCAAACTTGCAAACGTTAGTTATCAACTCGAAATCTCAATTTTTATATACAACCATGGATAAGCTACCTAAAATGTTATAGAAATCCGACCTCGCAACTTTTAGCATGAAAATATAAATTTTTATTTTTAATTGGAGTTAAAAAATCCATTCAGCATAACCGGACTGGCGGAATCGCAGAGCGATTGAGTACTGTGCTACCAGAAGTGTCATGGTATCGAGAATGTAACAGTAAAAACAGCAAGGCCTATCTTTTTGCGTTCACAAACCACAGCAAGAATGCACATAAATAACACAATTTTTTGTTTAAAATCTATAACAGTTTGAATAAAGAAAACTGTCAGGATTTTCATTCACAATACAGTTGCTGTTACATTCAACCTAATTGATTTTGTTGTGACTTCAAAATAATTCCCCACCACTATCTTTATAGCTTCCCATACTAAACTAATAAATCATGTGAAGCAAAGCAGGTATTTTTAATAAGAAATTTACAAACTAAATTGTGAGTAGGAGCATTATGCCACAAAAATATGCATCTTTATTTTAATTAACTCTTGTTGTKTATCTGATGTGCTTCGAAGCAATTTCCATTGTMAAAGCATCTTCTAAAATATTTTAACACATAGTTGGACTCTTAGCATTGTCAAACCATAATTTCATATGCCTGGATGGAATTTTTATGGCATACGATATAGGATTCAATTCAATTTCCAAAAATAAAGAGAACCCTAAAGGGCAAGCATAGATGACATTAAAAGTGCATCCCTGAAAGAGCTAAAGGCTATCCCAAAAATCCAGTTTGGAAAGTGCGCTGGCAGAAGTGCATAATATCTACAGGGAACTATTTTGAAGGCAACAACATTGATGTCAACAAATATATAAATATTTTTTTTCAAACAATTAAATTCCCGTTATTTTCTGAACATACCTCATATAAATGTGTTACTAATCTTTAGTGTTTATTTGTAACTGCCTGAAACAAGGAATCCCCATACTTACTAATCATAGAAAAAAACTCATTCTGTACATAAAATGTATTGTAAAATTGAATTTATTGTTAAAAAAACTGTCTTAACTAGGCATTACCATAAATGCAAAAAAAAAGATGAAATTAAAAATAACTTCAGCATCTACTAGCAAATTGCAACAATTACAAAAGAAATTACCTGTAAAAACTGTTTACAAGGTACACCAAAAACTAAAGGCACACCATTTATTTGCTATTCCTCTAAGCTATGGCGCTGTTAGAGTAATATTAATCAACATAAACGTTTTTAGCACACTGTATGTTGATTTTATAACATAGTGAACTGGGAGTATCACTTATACTGTGCCTTTCTTAAGTCCTGGCCCCAGATTGGAATGTAATGAAGTTCAGCATGTTAACGAAGTACAGCGGCTTAGTTGTGCCTAAAACTGTGGACAGACTAGCAACGCATAGCCAGATGATAATCTGAACAAATATTGCACATCAGCCTGGAAAGACATGAGAACGTGATACTAACTTGGGATGGGCCACTGCAATCTCGCATTCCAATCGTGCATGGTATCAGCTGTTGCAGCGTCACCAGTGGCGTGTGCGTAGTTCTGTTATTTCGCGAGTATTTTGTGTGATAGTAGTTGCTAATGAGAAACGGGAACATTGCTTTGGAGCACGATAAAAATAAAAATAATATGTAACAATATTTATTTACTTCTATTTGAATGATTTATTCGTGAAAATAATGTCAGAGATTTAGGAACCCAAATTTGAATTTCTGTGGTGCATCGAGCATTTGACCAAATTTCTCTTCAGAAATGGGAGGCATTTGTATGCCACGTTATTAAAGTTGGAGACGAATATTGGAAAACTGACGGTTTATTCGAGAAGCAAATTGAGAAGATTATAATCACTATAGGCAGCTATAGGTAGTAATAGAGACAATTCAGATAATTCAGACAGTGATTCGTCCTCATCTGAAAACAATGACTTTGAGAATGAAATGGATGGTGTCTTAGTTTGCCAAAAAAAAAAGAAGTGGCCTTGTTTTTGTCTTAAAAGATCCCTTGTTGTGATTTTTATTAATACACGGTTTGAGAGTGTACCCACTTGGTTGCATTCTGTTATTTTTTCCTTTGTAAATATATTTAGCTTTATTTCTATTCATTTCAAAGAAAAATTGTTACGTTATAGTTCTAGTCGCTTTATTGATTTTGTTTCGGCACCTTTTAGAATACAACACAATCTAACGCCTTGGTCAGATCAGCGACAGTTTATTTATTTCAACAATTTTTACTTTAACAGTGTATATTGTTATATTTTATTGCTGCAGAGTTTAATTTCTGTTTTATGGTATTATTAAAGATATCAAATCGCAAATAGCTTTCATGTTCTTTTCAACCGTTAAGTTTTAATTAAGCTTGTTCCGTCTAATGAGCAATACAATTTTAAAAAGTATTCTAGTATTTCATTATGTTTCAATACGACATAAACTCATCAAACGCAAAAAAGCAGTTGTGTTTTGATGTAACTTTTAATTGATAAAATGTGGGCGCACGCCAATGGTTTAAAGGGATCCCATGTAGTGGCGTCCCACCATCGGGACCAACACTTATGAAACACACAGTATTTAACTAAACCTGGAGCATCCAGAATAATCCTTAAGAGGGGCGTTTACCTAGAGCGAATCGGGTCATTTTAAGCACCTACCGTTTTACATTTTACTGAGTTATTTGAAACTTTCGAAGTGAAATTTCGACATGGCATTGACAAAAGATGTAGCTACAACGTAGAGTTCGAGTTTTTTCTGAATTTGGTACAGTAATTTAAATATTTGTTGTTATATTTTGCTTAAAAATGCGTATTTTTGGTGAGCTATTTCTCGAAAACTAAGGCACATAAACGAAAAATTCGAACTCCACGTTGTAGCTACATATTTCTTTGTACACTACCAAAAACATGAGCACGATAAATGAGTAAAAACATTCAAAAAATCTAAAACCGCAAACCCTTTCGCACGAGTCCGTCACGAGAGCAAAATGGGAATGCCCATCCCCACCAGGTCCGTCGCGTGGTATCCACTGAACAGTGAGGCTAAGATATAATCCTGTCGCGAATGATCGAGCGGTATACGATCTCTTCCGATATGACTGGATTTCTAAGATTGTATGTCTAATTAATAATTACACGGGACAAGTTTAATGTTAAAAGTTCTTTCACATTAATTTACTGTCTGCCGAAGCAATGGGGAGGCTGAAGGAAAATTGTTATAAAAGTTCCTACAGAAATCATGCAGTTAAAATGAAATGTTATATAGTTCATATTTACAGAAATAAATGGATTATTCCATATTTTGAATAACCTGGTATAATATCATAGTAAGTTACTAATAACATGCTTACTTTTTTATGCACACCCTACAGTCAACAATTTTCCGAATATTAGTTTAGCCCGTCTGTTGCTCGTACGATCTTTGCGCGATGTCAACCTATCGGCTACACTCTTACGTCCCATGTCCCGCTGGTAATATGGGTTGCATAGTTTACATTTCTGTCCGATCGCTCCAAGTAAATGCCCCTCTTAAGAAAATCAGACTGTATAAATGCTTACCTTTTCATTGCCGATTTCACAATCCTCCACCGGCAACTGTTGTATGCACAGCACAACATTCTTGCCAAGACCGACATAATAAGATGCCAAGATCATTGTTGTCAAAGATCTCGTATCGTTCGTAATCACAAACAACAACACTTTGCTCTTATCCATAGTCCTCTTCCAGTTTAACACAAATTTCTCTAACACTCTCAGATGTTCAGAACTGAGTTCACTGTCTCCATCGTATACTGAACTGTTGGTAATGTTGTTTAACACATTTTCCTCGCTCTCCCCATTCACTTCCCGCAACGCTGGATTGTAGTAAGTCAGACCGTGCTTTTTGACCAGCGGTATCGCTATGTCTTCCCGCCACGTCGAGCTTGTTTCGCATGAGCCGCCGAGATATATGTCGATTGATGATGCTGGTTCTCCGTTCGTGATGTTGGCCGTTCTATCTACGAGGCAATCCGCATTGGTATGTGCCATTTCGAATTGGGAATTGTTGTTGGCCAAGCACTGACGTTGCAAAGGTTGGCTCGCCCATTCTAAAAAACAAAACAGCTATGCTCATTTTTCATGCATAAAATAAATGTGATAGATTCTTTAGGATATATAATATATTACAATGAAGGTATACCACAAATCCATATAACAATTGTGCTAATTGACTACCAAAAACATAAGTGATGAAATATGAGAGAAAATATTATAGTAAGCACTACTTTTTTTAAACAAAGACGATTGCTACTTAATATATTGACTGATGCGTTCAAGCAAAAAACAAAAACTGCATTTCATGTACTGAATGAATTTTAAGTTACAGATAGACTGTGTAGAAAATATATTATATCGTCCATTGCATTTAGTGAAAAATAAGCCGCATCAATTCATACAAATGCAAATGATGGTTTTCCAGGTAGGTTCTAGTGACATAAAATTAGGTTTCGAAAGCAAAGCTGTAAATGGAGAAAATAGTGCAAGATATCTCAGTTTTCACTGACTATGATAAAAATATGTCATTCCAAAAAGAAATCTATGATAATTCTCTATAAAAAAAGGTGGAAGGTCTACATATATATTGTCTTTTCTTTAATTGTTTTTGATGGATATGAAAATATTTATGCAGCAGTTTACTTTGATGAGCAGATGGTTGCAACTAAGTAAAAGTAGACTGATTTCTATGCTGAGAGAAATTTAATAAAGAAATTTTTCCCCTGAAATCAGGCAGAGGGAAGGTCGAACGAAGAATTTATTCTTCACAAAGCTTTGAGCAGCATAAAGATATTTGAGAACACATATTATTTCTGTACACTTTCTCAGGGTGTGACACTAAATCTGCTGTTTAATAAAGGCAAGACTGCAGCTTTGACTGTTATGAAAAAATTCTAGGATATGCAAATTTTCACTAGGACAGGTACTTTTCTTGACATATTAATGCTTTTATTACAGAAACAGTGAAGGGGCATCTACAAGTATGATGATGATTTTTTGCAAGTACATATACTACAAGTTGTGGACCAATGCGTTGCTGTCAGAGGTTATGACTTAATTGCTCACAAGTTGCAGTAACTGCCATGTCACTGAAGGAAAAATCAAATCAAAAAGATCAAGAAAATTATTAATTTGATATTTTAATACTGACATCACATAAAAAATGTGCACCTCTAGGGTGGTGTGGAATAAAGTACTTTAATTATCCATACTATCACATAAATTCAAGTTCAATTCGAAACTTTGAAAAAAAAAATCATGTATAAAAAAACAATTCTCTATCCTTTTTAATACAGAATTTCCAAACCTTTCTTTTTGGGCTGAAGTATTTTTTTGTAGTAACAGTGTTGCTCTCCCTTCAGGGACTTTTGAGACTTTATTCAGGACATTAGAACATACCTGAAAAATCATTGCTTGCTTTTCTATAAATTGGCCTGTAGAAAAAACAAATGCAGTGGATCACTTTTCAATACCTAATTGGTATTGAAGATATTATTTAATGAAGTCAATTTCTGAGGATACACATTTTTGACGAAGTGTAGTTTACAATTTTCAGTATAACTATAGAATCTGCACCAACCATGTCCATTTGTTAATTATCGTGCAAAAGAGCGATGGTGAGAACAAATATTATGTTATAAAGGAGCAATTAAATTAAAATGTAAAACAGTGACCCATAATTCAAAAAATATTCATATAGAACAGTGAAAGGACTGTTTTTAATATTACTGGGGATAAGCATAGGATGCAAAATTGTGAAAACATTTTATGACAAAATATTCAATATTGTTATGTTAAAACATTTACTTTTCGTAGGTCCCAGGGCTCAATAAATAATTTTTAATAGTAATTTTTATGGAAATAGCAACCAGTGAATTTGACTTTGTTAAATTAAAGTAGGTACTTAACATTTTATTTAGCTGTTATTTTTTTTAATATATCAAATTTTGTAATTTTACTACTGCATTTTTGTGTTTTGGTCTAACAGCATTTTATATACCACCTTGAAGAAATTCTTCAACTTCCATTTTTTACTGCTAAATGCTTTGGCACAAATCCAGTCGGTTTATATGTTTCAGAGGTAGCTGTTAAGGAACAGGCACCACAAAACAGATCTATGAAATTAATACTATCTTTTGTCTATAATTAACTTTTCTGTTTTACAATTTGCTTTATCACTTTAAATCATGCTTAATTTTCACTGACCAGTTACTGTACATAATATTTCCTTACACTAGTCTAAAATGACAATTCTTGTTAGTTATTATTATACAGTTTCACTACTGTTAAAACTAAGGAGAACACAAGAATAGAAAATATAAATATAACACTAAAAGAATTAAAAAAATTATCTGATATGGAAAATGAATAAGTAATTAATACAGAAAATTTGACTATAAAAAATAAATAATTTAATTTGTGCACAAAAAAAATCTAGCTGTGAAATAAGCGGCACAAATATTCTTGAAATGTTTGACCACTATTAGTATGTTAGCATGATGAGAATGAATAAAAATAATAAAAGCAAGCCTTTGAAAACCAGCGATCTGCATTAAATTAAAAAAAAAGCGCAAAATGATGTTCTCTAGCCCTTTCTGTACCTAGTGCATGGGTAAGAGGTCGAACAATGCAAAATCTAAGCAGATGCCGGGTCTTCAAAAGCGCACTTGTCCAGTACAAAGGATCAGAAAATCTACCATCTGGAGTGTTTGTATCACAGCCATCGCTACTGAATTCTGCCACCAGGGCGCAGAACTGCTCGAAGGAGATCTTCAGTCTGCTTGGATCACTCGTCTTGGAGGAACTCAGGTAACTGTACAAATCGGAGATCTTCAGTGATCTATTTGTCAGTTTGTAATAAGCGTCCAAAACATCGTTCAGGCACAGCTCACCTGTTCTGTTTGTGTCGTATGAATCGAAGGCTTCTCTCAATTTTCTGAAATTAAAAACTATATGTGGCAAGCTTTAAATGAGGGAATGATATAATATCAAAATAATTGAGTCTTCTTCAAAAAAATATACTTAGTTAAAATACACTTTAAATGACAGGATTTTATTGACTTTTTAAAATACAGAAAGATGGTTGGCCTATTAGACCTATTAGACAAAAAATATTATTTTAATTCGAACACGAACAATTTACTTAAGAGATTTAAATAAAACATATTTTTTTTTAAAAGCTGACAAAGAAAATTGTATGGTTATGTTAGACTACGACGATTATTTGAATAGAGTTTATTTATTTGGAAAGTTGAGATTTTGAAATGTTTGAAAATTTAACATGTTAAAGGAACTTAACAAGATGGAACTAAGATTACAATTTTTTAATTGCATAACATTAGGGACTTCCTAAAATACACAAAGATTGTTGTCCTATCAGACCTGTCATTATTTGGCAAAATGGTTAAATTTGATTCTCTGTGAAGTTATATAGTTTTGGACTTTGAAAATTCCTTTGTTATAAAAAATGCACCGGATTTTACCAACACACTTAGAAATGTCAAAATTCCAAAAGATTGCTTCCTCGTTTCTTTTAATGCAAACAATTTATTTCCTTTCATACCTCCAATAGACTGTTTAAAATTTTTAAGTAACCTGCTTAATCAAATTTTTTTCTGTTTCAATAATAAAAATTTTATACAAGTCAGGTTTGTGGGTTCTTCCCTTAATCTATTTTTAAGTGAACTTTTTATGAACAATATATATATATTTTTAAAACACATGTTTCTTCTAAAGTTAAATTCTGGCACTATTTCATAGATGATGTTTTGTACAAGTAATTCATTTTATCTAAATTATTTTATTATTTTTATAAATCTATAAATTTGAATTATGAAAGAGTAATTAATAATCAGATTTCCTTTTCAGATTTACTGATTTTACGTAACTAATTCTTCCAAATAGATAGATATTACTCACTTTAATTTATGAGTAACCTGTTCCTCTGCTGTCATTCCATTCGTTGCTGATGAATTCCTTAACAAGTTAGCCGTGCACTGCAATGCAGACTTCAGGTTGTCATGAACTTTGATCCCTCGACTTTTTACCAGCATAAGCAACGTAGTTTGACCTTCCATCAAATCCATATACTCCCTGTGCAAAAGAGTACAGTTACAGCAACGCATACAGTAATTCTCAGTGCAAGACTTACTTTAACGTTATCGATTCTCCCATAATCATTTGGCCCGTCTTGTACGGTTGAGCAACTAAAACAACACACCGACCCGTTGCTATTAAGTAAGCTACTTCTATCATTCCACCTGTACTACGCGTTTGACTGTCTACAACGTAAAATAATACTGATGCCGCTTGCTTTGCATCGTGCTCTTGTGCTACTAGCTCTGGTGCCCAGATTGAAACTTGCTGCAAAAAAATTATAGCAATTTTACCAATGCCAGTTACGTAAAATGATAAGTTAACAGTCCCAGCAAAAAGGCCATTTAAAATCGAAATCACATACATCCATATTCTTCCACCTGTTGTTCATGAGGTTCTTTAGATCCACTTACCCATTCTTTCTGTTTAAACATTAATTTTAAGCGATTAAACCTTCACTTGTTATCAGATAACTGAATCAAAACAAACTAGATATCTCCAGCAGCTTTTGATAAAAGTAAGCTACTTTCAAATATCACCCAAACCATTCATTATTATCTATTAAGAAAAATATCAACCTACAGCACACACTAAATAGTTCTTATCCATAACATACATACAAACACACATTCGCTAATCCTTCAGCGATTACAGAAACTGCATTCGTACTCTGCTCATGTCGGGATCTGTTAAAAATAAAACCACGCTCTCGTTACAAACCACTCAAAACAAATAATGCAGTATAGACTTACAGGATTGTAAAAACTAATGCCGTGTTTCTTTAACTCAGGTATCGCAGTATCTGTTCGCCAAGTTGTTGGATTGCAAGAACCCCCAAGGAATACTTCACAATTTTCTGTACATGATTCTAAGAAGACAAAGCAAAAACGATAAGTCTGTTGAATATGCAAATCAGTTCTAGTACTTACTGTTTTGTTTTGTGGTTTGTTGAGATTTTCTATGTTGTTTGGATTTTTGCATCTCTCGCAAAAACACACAAAATTCTCCAAAGGTGAGGATTTGGGGACCTCCATTTCGATTGCCGCACTGTCTTGCAATTTGCAACATTTCGGTGACTAGAACAACAGACTAACAGTTAAAACTAAGGAAAAAAACAAATGCTGTGACATATTGTGATGTATGAAACAAATGTAAGGTTAGGACGGAAAGTATCGATTGACAGTTGTTTATATGACGTAGTGGGTGCTTGAAGCGGTAGATTTTGAACCCGATATCATAACAATGCAAACTGTACTTACTATTGTAAAGTAGGAATAACATAAAATAGTTAACATAGGGATGACATTTATTCATTTCTGCTGTAACGATATACATGAACCTTTACAAATCGGAGAAGCACTGATAAAATAAATGTACGAGATAAAGTGGGAGCCAACCGTATCAAAAACATTTAGATAGCATACTGAGATAGTGACAAGAGACTCTTAATGCAGTGCACAAACTTGGGTAATCGATAAATTTAGCGGTATAAAACAACAAAAAGCTTAACATTTTTTATATAAAACGAGCATTATTGCACCTCCTCTCATCTCTATCAGACGATTCACACCGGTCTTTTCGAGGGAGGGATGAACTTGAAGTCCACTGATATCGTGCCGCTATCAGAAAAGTTCGTCATGTACAAAAAATAGAGACTGCTGCTGTGTGACATAAGTACACATAATTGATTAACAAATACCTAATAAGCTATGAACTGTGAACTCCAATGACCAATTAACGGACAAACACAGCGATAACGGACAATTAATCTCAAAAATATATTTGTTGTTTAACGGAGATGTCTAAATAAAAATTTGTTCCTAATTTTTCATTCTGGTTGGCACGGAAGCATCGCCAGAAGTTTCGCCCACAGTCTAATAAGTCGAGATGCGTATCTAGGAATGAAAATTACCTTGCGTTTTGGACGGATAAAGCTGCATGTCATTAAAAAGGGCTTGAACTGAATCGCCAGGAATGTGTGGAGTGGGACCCAACCGGAGGCAGACTGCGTTGTAAACCTCCCTGAAAAGAAAAAGATTATGTAGATCCATTGCAATCAATATCCGTAAACACTAGATTTCACAAAAAAACTTAAGTCGTAATTATATGATCAATTAATCGGTGCCATAGCAACATACAAACAAGCAGCATCAAAAGCAAAAGAATGCTAGTAACGATACGATAATTTGATTGTATGTATAACTCTGGTACCAATAATGAATGTAATTTATTCGCTAGTAGGTAATGACTTTAGTAAGTATACATACCGCAGCATCGTGAAATAAAACACAATCAGAAGTATGAAGAACAAAATAATAATTTTCTGAACATTCATAGTTTTTTGAAAAATAAACAAACATGAATGTCACACTAACGTCTGTTTTCGATTTCTTCGGTAATAATGATGTAGATAAACTGTACACGTGCATTAATTTGTACAAATGATAATGCAAATAGACGAATAACGAGCAAAGGCAAAGACCTACCTATGAGGAAAAAGAACTATTGATATGATAAAGAACGATTTATTTGCAAGCAATCGAAATAATTATACGGATGTAGTATAGAGTGCAAATGACACAAAACAGTATTAAATAATTAGTAATAATAATTCCACTAAATACCAATTACCAAACAATCGAGTCGGTAGCGTCTCGCTATTTCTGGATTGTCAACAGGTGTCGCCCCATGAAGGGTGGATGAATTTTGAACCTGATAAACAACTACGTGGCACAATTTCTTGTTTACTGGTTAAATAATGCAAATATCAATCCATTCATTTTGTCTATCGTAAGTATAAGGAAATGAAATTATAAAATTATAAGTACGTAATTAATTTAAAAAGAATATGGCCTGTAAAAGACTACTATATTAACTAATTCCTACTCCACCAAAAATGAAAACGAAAGATGTAAAAACATTAAGGGAAAGAGGCGGCTTACAAATATTGTTAATATGAATATAATTAAAAATGTAGGAAAGAAATACCATTATCACAAAGTGAGTTAAGAGATAGTTAAGTGTGCAGGTAAATAATTTTCTAAATTAGTCATTTTTCACGAACTTTCAAATCGATCACGAGAACTACAAACGCGCAAAGATTAGTTTTATCAAATTCGTATTGGCGAATTCTAGTCCCTTCCATTTCTTCAAAGTATTGATAAATAGTTAGCCCTGATTGTTTAGACTATAACAACAAAATCCTGTTTTCATAGCAACACATTTTGACTTGTGAGAAGTGGAGTTATAAAGTTTTAGTTCAAAAGGTTAAACCATATAAAAGTTACAGTAGAAAAAGCATGTCAGTCACAAGCGGGAAAATTAACAAATTCGAATATCAACCTATCATAGAAATACCGCGATATACCTACACAGACATAAAATTTATTTTAGCCATGAATATTATATTATAATGTAACGGTAGCAGTAGCTACCACGGTATAGAAAATCCACCGCATAATTCATGTACTAGATAGGCTTTTAATGTACTTGAGCAATGCTGATAGCACTGTGTAAATGTAACAACACTGTTTTAAAACAACATTGTGCGATAACGAATTAATTACTCGTTTATAAATATACCATGACTCCAAACTGGTGATACGGTTTTTTATAGCAGTGATAACGGCTAAAGTTTCCTCCCACCAAGTTCAGTTCATTTCCAGCATTCAAACGAAGCTGTTGTAGGTCTTCGCAACAAAATCTTTTATTATATGGCTTTTATGACTTTTCGCTCCAAATATGGGTTCTTCGCACTCGATGGCGTCAAAAAGGCTAAGTACACCCCCAGGCTTTAACTAGGATTAATTAAAAATATCCTGCGCCTACTTGATAATAAATCAGTTAGAAATTGCACCGGTTGACACGGAAGAATGCGGCAATACAAGCAATACGTCCTTGTCCGGTAAAATTTAAACTGTATTATTAACACTGGCGGCAGGTATGTTTTGAAAGTAACAGTGCAATCCACGCTACACCTACCTGTTGCATTTATGGCTCGATTTACTATGTGTCTGACCTTTGGGAAAATTTTGTACGGTAGAAGAGTTCAACGGTGTTGTAAGTAAGCTTTTTCGTCATGTTTACTACTTCCATATATCTTATTCCATTCCATGATTATTAATAAAATAAATATTAAAGATGAAGAATGTATAGATATTCAAAACATTATTAATGTTTCTGAAAATCAGCAGGAGTACGTGAACATCTGTGAAAACATAGGTTGTACAGGTTCTTTCGGAATTTTTTGAAATATAATATGACTGGAAAAAATTTCTCATATTAATATCTACAGATGTGTTTATAAGGCAAAATTAAATTTATTGTTGAAATTTAATATAAGTTTTTGTATGAGGAATGCAGCGACAATACCAGTGATGGTGTCCGAATGTATGAAGAGCGTTTTCCTAAAACGAGAGTCCTAGGCTGAAAACCTATTTTTGGATTTGCACTATGTTTGCGTTCGACAAACTGAGTCGAGTATTACCAAAGAATCGAGGCATGGGTCCTCACGAGATGTAGAAGTGGTGAATGTGGAAGAGAAAAATTTTTCATAACAATTCAGTAAGATCATTCAACAAATACTCGACAAATAGTTGCAGAAGATGGAGTTAGCCATTGGAAGATACGGAGAACTTTGAAAGAATTTCTTCTTGAGCACAAACCATTTTCCTCCTAGACGACAATTATACGAATGGTTAATATAAAGGACTGACAAAAATCCTCTATTCCACAGCCAAATTCTGAATCCATAAATGTTTGAATCAGTAATATTAACATCCATCTCATAGGACTGTTTGTGTTACCAGCAAGATTAACCGGAGAAAACTATCTCAGCCTTTTACGTGTCCATTGGCCAGTTGTAAATTTTATTTGCGGGGTTACATGAAATCCATGGTGTATCAAACAACAGTAAATGACCAATAAGATTTATTAAACATCATCGTCATGGCTGCAGAACGAATTCGCAATGATCGAAAGAGTTGACGCGGACTAGTAAGTTTTTATTGAGACGTCCTAAAAATGCTTGTAGTAGGGTGAACGATGGGCACTTTTAACATATTTTTGTAAAATTCTAATACTGGATTTTGTTCTTCTGTTTTCTATGTATATTTATTTTAGTTTTATTTATAGTTCATCTGATCTATTAAAAAAATTTTTTAATGCAAAGTAGTAGTAATAATAATAATAATAATAATAATAATAATAATAATAATAATAATAATGTTTATTCATCTGTAAAACCGTAGATAATAATATATCAGGTTTATTAGACTAGTCAAAGAACATATTAACATATGACAATATTACATACAACATATTAAGTTGACATATTAAGTTGATAGTTACAGTACATACAGTCACCTATCTAATATATATAATATATTTTTCATAAATAATTAAAACGAATCTTCTAGAAAGTCCTGAACGCTATAATATACTTTATCAAGAAGTAGATTACGTAACCGTCTTTTGACTAAGATGATACTTTGAAAATATAAGTTATAAATTTTATTGTAACATTTTATACTTTGGTAAATAAAAGCTTGGGAGACACTAAGGCGAGAATACGGAAGATGTAAATTTTGATTATTTCGAGTTTCGTAATTATGCATTCCCTTTACACAACTAAAGTCCTGCTTATTTTCCAATACATAGAGAATAGAGAACTAAGTAATAAATGTATAAACACGGCAAAGTTAATATATTATATTTTTTTAAATAAAGGTATACAAGGATATGTTTGTTTTTTGTAATCCATGCACCTTAATTTTTTTTTAATAATGAATACTTTATCAAAGTGCAATGAACTGCCCCAAAATATAAGACCGTAAGTCAAATTACTTTGAACCAATCCAAAATACACCAAGCGTGTAACTGAATCCGACACTGTATCCCTAAGTGATCTAATTAAAAAGCAAACAGAACTTAGCGTACTAATAGTATTAGTTATATGCGGTTACCAAGTCAATTTTGGGTCAAAAGTTCCATACATAATAAATAAATTGCATGATCTATTATATCTTAGTTGACCTCAATTTTATCGTAAATTTTATAAAAGCTGGAGTCATGGGGACTTGATTAACTTAGCGAAAAAATGACTATCTCGTTAAATAATGCGAACCTGGCAATTTTTGGCGAAACAAGTAAAGAATTGTTCTGTTTTTGTTGATAAACAATTAACTTTTAACAAACCGATCACATTTATTTAGGCAATATGACAGTAGTCAAATTGGACACGAACTCCCGAACAGTGGGATCGATATTAAATTATTTATTTTTAAGAATATCATTCATCTGGAGACTATTCCCCATATACTGACGTGGTTAATATTCATATGTTTTAATCTTTATTTGCATTGACAATTAATAAGGAACAGATTGACTGCAATCATTAGTAATTTGTCTTCGCCAGTTCAAACAAAGACGTCTACAAGCCTACGTATTTCATCATTTAGAATACCGGTGAATCCCCGAACAAGTTCTTCCACGAGCGCTTAAGTTACCACTAAAGCAGGATTATGTGGTGGCCAAATCATTCATACATTCTCTGCATGCAATCAGTAAAGAGAATTCTTAACTATTTTTCATTGGCACGATTTTGATGATACCTTGCGAAGTCAAAATTCGTTGTTGATGAGTTCAAGTGAGTTCCGAGGTTGTCACAGGTATCCAGGGGTCCTCGACTTAAATTCTGAAAACGACCCTTATGATATCTTTGCATCTCCTTCCTCCAGATCTTATTCTTAGAAATCATCAGTATCTCTTAACCGTTCAACACCCCAAAATTCAAACAGCATCTTGCACGACGGCTATGGTTTAAGCAGCAATTACAGGATATATACCGTGGTATAGAGTATTAAGTTTTGATGTACAATATCAATATTGACAGATAATGAAAATCACAAACAAAGCAATGTTATTTTAAGTACGATACTTATTTATATTTGACCTGCGAATGTTGAACGTCAAAATCTGTCTATACTGAATATTCAGTTTGTGCAGTTGAACAATACGTAATTCCGCAGCAACGTACATACGGTTTTCACATGACAGAGATATAGTCTTTATAATTGTTCAAGTAGAACAGTGATAATTAATAGCGAAAGAAAAAATCATACACTCTTTTTTGCGCTTAATAGGTAGTAATAATCATAACAACTATGATGGCAGTTTCTTTTGCATGCTTTCAGTCTCATTTAAAAATGGAATGTCTTGACGATACTGATGGGAATAATTCCTTTTACGATAGACTTGGTACTATGTACAACCGCTTTAGTCATATAAATACTTATACATGCTTAAAATGATTTCATAACTTCACGCTAGTGTAAGGCACAATAATGTCCTTAGTCATGTTTTAATTTAAATAAAATTTTGGCAATAAATCTAAATATTGATATTACTTTCGGCAAATATTATATACTGTATTTTTAAGAAAAATAAGCTCTTACTATGTATTACCGTGTTAGCAAAAACACACCGTTTTAGTCCATAAAATCTCTACTGCAAAATGGATTTGCTTATCCACAAGATAATCTGTAAACAATCAACATCTGCGCCAAAATTTTTGACATTAATAAGAGTACGTCGAGAACTGAATGGAATGACATCAGCAGCACGTGTCTTATCTGCGATTGGTTACGCTTGGAAAACACCACAGTGACCTTGGACTTCTAGGAAAAATAGTAAGTAATTCGGAGAAAGGCCCGAAAACATAGTAATTCCGAAGAGACCACATTTTCGTTATATATACTTGTATTTTGTAGAAGATGCGGTAGAACTTGATTGTATTACATACAACGAATCTGTACGGTAAGTAGCAAAATTAATGAAACGATCAGGAGTTGTAAAAATCTCTTATTAGGCTAATTATAGTCTTAATTTTTGAGAAACGTGAACAGTAATGTTTTTGTGGATAAGTACTGTAGTATATAAAATTGAGTCTTTGATAATGTTTTAGCCCGCTGTTTACATTTTGAAACACAGCGTACGATGCAATAACCAATAACGCAAGCATTTGTTTCGAACAGTAGCACTTGTTCTTTGTTTAGGAACCATCGAGGCATTGTTGTTCCAGCATTATAATTCTGGGCTATGAATTAAAGAAATCCTTTCGAACTTCAACTGGCTGAACAGGTTCCGATTTCATCGGGTTACTATGCGGGCCACCTGGGTTAGCTGCCAACAAAGGGGTAGAAAGGTCTTAGACCCAGACAACATTAAGCTCTGACATAAGCTTCGTTTGGGGAAATGATGTCATCCTTTCGGTGCGCTTGCCAAAGGTTTCTGCGGACGTAGTTGTGTTTTAAATGCACGTGAATACTTTTCAACAATAGTTTGCTCTCTATTTACGTTTGGGGCAGTGTTAGAAGTTAAACTGGCACGCTGAGAATAAACATTAGCGGGGATGTGTGAATTTTGCGAAACAACAACGAATTAATCGTAAATTTAATCAATTATTTGTGCTAAGCCAGTATAAAAATCTGGCTAATATAGGAATGCTGTAGGAAAAACAAAATGCGGTTATTTCCTACTGTCTTGGGCAAGGTAATTACATGTAGGTAGGCGTAATCGTTTACGCAAGTGTTTACAAATAAACAATGGATTTTTACGCAACAGTAGCTCGGACGGACTGTCATGGGCTATAAACATCAGCAAGAGTGCCATAAACTCGTTAACAAGCAACTAAAATGACGAWATTTAATGYACCACAATTTTGCGCTCACACAAAGATTATCTACACAATAAATCCCACGCGTTTTWTTAGGTAAAATCACCATACTTTTATGAAGGCATGWGTATAGCTTGGGTTAGATAACATTATTTTACAGTCTCCTAGATATTACCAAAAACAATTGCCTCAAACGAGAGTATTGGGATCGGTCTATAATCTTTGTAACCTTAATGTTAAGCCTTTGAGTACGCACGGTTTGCAAAGGAAGTTATTATATTTTTATGGCAATTGTCAGTTCGTAAAATTCACCCTTGAGTGTCTTTTCTTTTTCATGTTGTAATCATGGCAGATCTCTTTATAAGAATAATTTTTACAAAACATCTCATACTAACCAACAATTTTCTAAAAATGTATTGTTAGATGGTCTATTGGAACATTGATAAATCCTGAAAAATCCTAGGGACTCCGCACAATAAATTATATTTAGTCCATCCATCGAGAAAAGAGGTCGCATACTTTATGTTATTCTTGAACTTCGGGTTATTTAATATGCTTAGGTAAGTTTACTCATTTATACGCTTATTATTGTTAAAATAAAAACACTGCCGGCCAAATTTTATTGGTCATCATAACTATTTGATAGATGCGAATAAAAAACAAAGCTACTCGGTTGACTAGTAGGAAACCAAAAAATTCTTTTTTTTAATTCTTGCAGAAAGCCCATTTTTTGCACCTAATTTGTTATTTAAAACTGACAACTGCGATAAATCTCAGGCTACCTAAAACCAGATGATAGTGAATAGACCAGCTGTAAAATATTTTATCTTCCACGCCGAATTCTGCCCAAGGTTAATGAACCTTTTATCACTCACGAGCGTTTTTATTCCGTGTTTGTTAGATGGAACGTGTCATCCCTAAAAATAAAACTTTCTTGTCGCTTTGGGTCCGATCCGCGCATCGACGATGATCTGCGGGTCTTAATTGTTGTTTACGTCAGGACTGCAGAAAAACAACCTTCTGCGACAGACAAGTTTCCTATTTTCACCAGGAAGCGCAGCGTGTGACAATGTTCGACCTCAAACTTTTCGATCCCGCGGATGACATCAGTGCTATTCGTGTTTTACCTTAATATAAATTAGATACGCGCTTTATTATTGTTGCCGGGAACAGGGATTATTAATTAATCGTTAGCACGTTGTATTTTAGACGGTCAATGCCGAACAGGTGATGCTAAAATAATTATTACAGGAAGAATAGCTGAAATGTCAGCTCCGCGAACCTGCACCATTTTAAAACTCTGATCTCGATAAACAATTAATTACATCCAGCGTTGTGCAGATGTTTGTTACTGTCTATCGAAAAAGTGAACAGAAAGATGTATTAACTATGCGACTAAGGTTTCAGCAATTCTCAAATAAAAAATAAATAATTCCTTCCCATCTAATATATATGTACACGTGGATTACTTTACATTTAATTACTTTACAAACAAGAAGAAGAACTGTCAATGGGTACACGTTTGTTTTTATTTTTGGCCAAAATTTTCAAATCAAATATTTGCAAGGAAAATGAAATTATGAAGAATGTTTTATTCTACACAAGGGATGCAGATGATGATATTTTTTATATGTGGACGGAACGAACAGTTAGTTGGATGTATTCTTAAAATTCTTACAGCGCATTAAATAAAAAATCCAATTCACGTTAGAGGAAAAAAGGATGGAGTTCTTAATATTCTAGACTTATCATGACTTTGACATTTATAGAAAACTGACACAGTCAGATGTAATGATACTAGCATGCTCAAATTAATAATTAGTAAATATACAACTCAAAAAGGAAAAGTATAGAAAACAATTAACAACCATTACACAATTAACCTTTAATAATGGATACGACGAATGCTTAAAAACAATACAACACCAGAATGTTAGAAATGCTAGAATACAAATGAAAAAGAACATATTTTCACCGCAGTATCGTAAGTGTAACTTGGGGTTTTTCTCTTTAACAACAAGCCTAAAACCAATAAATACGCTAACAAGAGCGGTATTTACTAACTAAAATTCATGTAATTAAATAGAGCGATTAAAAACAGGCTGAAAGAACATATTGCAAGTATAAAGCCAAAAAAGAGACAAAKGTTTTGCAGACCATTGTAGCAAAGATAATCAATGTTTAGATCAAAGCATTAAAATATGGTATTACAAAAGAATAAAACTAAAACCCTTAAGAGCATCTGGAAATTAAAACAACACATCAGAAAAAACATTCCCCAATTCTGGACGCCTCTGGTGTTAAGGAAATTATAAATTCGACCTTTAAACTCAGGCTAGAGATTTTTACAATTGAACTTTAAAATCCCTATAAAAATAAGGGACTTGTACAGAATTCTGAATATCTGAGTTCAGTATAGTTTTGGTGCTTTTTGAAAATGATCGTTAGGTCGAAATTATCCTAAAAATTATACGATGAAAAATGTAAAGCAGAGTACAATCAAACAATAAGTATGTTTATAAGCTATTTAATTAAAATCAATAATAATTATTGATATAATTTACATTTCGATATACCGATCAATTTTCTCTATTATGTAAGACAGAAATCGGAAATGTTCAAAATTAATGTCGATTCTATTTAGGGTATTGCCAAATAGTGAAAGGGCAATATTTTAAGCATTTATTAAAGCAAAAATATTAAATTGTTTTATTTTTATGTTTCAAATAAATCTGCTGTCAAGACAAAAAATTCCTGACCACCTCTAAGATATCCATCCGATTTAAAGTTGCAATAAACGATAAAATCATACAACAAGAAATGAAGTTTAACCATCTCGACATAGAAATACTTGGCTGAGGTGATGTTGAATCATACCTATGAAACCAAAAGGTAATACCACGATATGGAAAAACAAACACATTAATATTGAAGCAAATTAAAGGATTTATAAGACTGTAGTGACGTATATGATGACGTACACAACCAAAACCCGACTTAAGACGACAAAAATTAAAAATGAGTGTGTTAGATACGACAGAGACGAAAATAATACGCAGAATACCTGGAAAAACATTAACGGACAAAGAGAAAAGTGAAGACATCAGAAAAATGTGTAAAATAGAAAACATCAATGATTAGGTGCTAAGAAGAAAAATAAAAGAAGCAAAGAGTGAGATGCCTATACCATAAGTCGGAATAAGAAGAAATAAACATCTCATGTATTGATATGCATTTCAAAAATTGTCAATGAAAAACAGGGTTGTCTTTAAAAAATAATCGATTACGTTATATATATTTCTAAAATGCACAATGACCTAAATTCTAATAGACTCAACAGACTCGCACTGTACATGTTACAAGTTATATAATGAAAAAGAATTGAACCATAAAAAAAAACAAAAATGTTCAAAGGGAGAAGATTAACAGCAGTAAAAGAATTGCTTAAAAATTCGAAATTCACTTATCTATTTACAAAAAATTACTTTTAATAATACATAAGAGATGATCTCTGTTAACATGGATATTATTATCGTGAAAGTATAAAAAATGGAATCATTCTTACGGTACTTACATTACTAGATATCTGTATTTAATATAAATCCCAAAACCACTGTAATGCTCTATTTTCACTGATATTTAAGAAAACATTTATTGAGGTATTCTGTGTTCCTTAAAAACGCTTGTTTTTGTATTTTCATGTAATTCAGTTACAAGTTGACAACACACAGGTAGATACGTTAACATATAACCAGTTGTGTTACAATAAGTAACGAGTAAACGTTGAGTATACAATATATGAGAAAACAATCTAATTTCTTAAGATCTAATTCAATCAGAAGAGTTTATAGACACTAATTCACAATGTAATTCTACTTGACATTTAGCTATGATTACATTAAGATAGATTTTTACTGCATCACTGATGATAGTGATTTCAAAACTTCATCATTAAATAATTCAATAATTAATAAATAAGACTCAGTTTTAGAGTTTTAAGATAGAAACTTTAAAATTTTATAAATATATCAAGAGTTTGTACAAAAACGTCTTATCTTCTAAAAATTAATATAACAATATGGGTTTGATTTGCTATTTGTTTGATAACACAGCAATCTACATTAAGTAAACTGTCAATTTCATTAAGATTGAACATACTTCTCATATTTATATACATATTGAAAAATCTTTTGAACCATTTGCTGTGACCTAGTCATAGGCGCAACCTAAAAAGCCACATGCTACATCAATCATGTCATCGAGTAATGCATGGGAAAAATCTAAACACATACTAAATGGAGTAGCGTCTTTAATTAATTCGCACACACAGAAGGGCCAATCTGAACCAACGCCGCTGAACTGCGTAATTAGCCCACTAACCAACACAAGAACCGACGGACATGCGAAGAAAAAAAAGGAACAGAACCCACAATTGCGCTGCCGGTCACGCTATGAATAAATATGATCTTATTGTTATTCCATCATTTGCGTTGCCGCTGTTTTTGACCGTGAAACAGGTGCTTTCGAAAATATAAATACAGCGCCTTTATTATGCTCCAAGAGATTTKCACGCCAACTATAAATAAGCGCAGTCGGTGCTTTGGAAAAAGCTGTTTCGTTTAGCGACTAAATCGAGAGGATACGGCGAGGCGTTGCATGTCGAGCTAGTTTACACGAAATCATTTTTCATTTGGTTTCAGCGATCCGATCACGTGAGACCTGGTTTCAGTAAATTGCTGACAGGATGATGCCACTACGAATATTTAGCAAATCGTTTGAGGCATCATCCCTTTCCTATATTTTTCAAAAATTTCATATCCAAGTAATATTTATACATTTTATCTTGTGGTATAGGTGATAATTATCTTGAGTTGGTATGAAATAGTTAAAGACATTTCCTTTAATGAATAACAGGCAACATGTGAGAAAAATGATCCGAATCGACGCTTAGAGTTTTGGGTTTGAGTAATGACCCAAGTTCACTTTACTTTTGTTGTAAAAGTGAGTTTGTGTTGAACAGTAAAGTAAACAAGTTGAATGTCGTTATGACAGTGATACCAACCCACACATTTTCAGTGAAAGTCACACCCAAACGCCTCAAAAATTTGGGCAGGCAATTTGACGGGCGATTGTTGTGTAGGAGTATAGGGTTTCCTAAATAGTCTCTATTGGATTTATCTTAGTATAGCCACTTAAAACCCAAGGTATATGCTACATCACTTGAATGTCTTGAAGTGCTTCGCGAAGGAATAGGCGCAGAGTGCCGTTTGACCACGCTGGAAATATTGCTTTTGAATATCAATTGTACTATTCTACTTATGTGACTTTTAGATGGACATTTTGAGCAGTACATTCGTTAAATTAAATTATATTTTCGTATGTTCCTTTTTGCATTAATCTAGGCAGTCTAATCAAAGAAAATCGTTCAAATTAAAAAATATATATGGTTGTATATAGACAAGAAAACAGCTATTTTGCCATGTAATTATTATAMGATTTATTGGATTTTTCCGGGTAAGTACATTTATGAAACACTATTGCCAGCTTTAACTTGGAATCAAAGCTTTTGATTCTAGTCAAATGTGCTTTGGCAGCATTTTTTGTTCTATGCGGAAAACCTGAAAATTTTTTTGACAATTTTTGAATTCAGAGACAAGGTACGCCTACTTCAGGGCATTTGCAGAGGGCTATTTTGATAATACACTACATCAGTAAACACAAGCCTAAAAGAAAACTTATCCCATATTATCCTTACTACGGTTGCTGCAATTAATGGCTTTGATATCTTACTTAACAATGAATTAAGATTTAAAATCGCCATTGCTCTATTTTTATAGTAAAGCAATGCGTAATTGTTGCTATTAAATATTTTTAAAAATTCCTTGGTTACTACACATCTGTAGTATTTTTCACCTGCTTGGTTGCTCATTCACAAAAGTTCACTGGGAGTTGTCAGAGGTCTAAATAAGATATTATGATTACATTAAAGTTCGATGGGCACTGATAACTGCTGTTGCACAAAGTATATTTTCTTAATATGAAGAAGAGCACCTCCGGCAGTGAATTACTAATTGAATTTATTACATTATAATTATTACTTGAATTTAAATATATGTTGAAAAAGATGCTTGTGCCATTGTTTTAATAACTATTGTCTGCGATAAAAATGCCTTAATGCGAAGTATAATAATAAGACACTTCACTCCCGTCGTTAAAATCAAGAAGGCTAATTGTCTAAATGATAGCGAAAAAAGCTTCGAGTAACTGAATCCGCCGGATCAAGCAAAACAGATTGTCCTATCAGTCAAAATGAAGTAGCTAAAAGTACCTAAATAAATCAACTGTAAATGAAATACAAAAAAGCCCTAGTTGCAGATGAGACAGACGTGGGATATATTATATTTTATAAATAAATTAATATTTAAAAAAGTAGTAGATAGATAGATCACAGGAAGTAGTTATCAGCCCAAAATTGCGTTTCTTGGGAATATAGAAATAATCTAGCTAGGTGAAAATTCATTTGCGACGGTTTCTTATTTTCCATAAATCATTTGATGATACACTGTTACTTCCATAATCAAAACCTAGCTATTACCAATGTGAAAAGCACATTTTGAAGCGATCGTTTAAACGCACAATGACTTGCACTATTTATACAAGAACAGCTACGCAAATTGTTACTGGAATGACATCAGCATTTTGACTTTTTAACTTCCAGACAGCTCCCATGAATATTCAGTCAACTAGCGCGAACAGTAGGAACTTATCAGTTGAGCCTGTAAAAAAATTTGCATTGACTACGGCCATTCAGTGACAGGTCGTAAATAACAAGTGATTATAATTGAAACGTCTTTCTTATTGCTTGTTATGGCAAAATGAATATATATTATAACTTCTCAAGAAAACCGGCGTATTGGCACTGACCAGTGATATAAGTAACACCACCTCTCCCTTTCGTTCCTTAAAGCGATAAGAATGGATAATGTGCAAAATACATGAGTTAGCATTTAGCATAGCATACCTACTACTATTACCTACTAATTCATGGTACACCGGTGTTCTATAGGCCATGTATGTATGTATATTTATTTCCAAATTATGTGCATATAATAGTAAATTTATTTGGTTTATTGTGATCAAGACTTAATGTGTCCGTTTCGCTTCTACCTTGTCTATTTTAGCTTTGACGGACGGTATTCTTCTTTTAAATAAGACAATCATATTCGCAATAGGCAGACTTCAGCATTTCCTGTCCTTTATCCGTTGAGTAAAACAAGTGTGCTGGTACATATTTGTTTTGGATCTTGGTTTTGGAGTTTGACAGCTTCGCCAAGTTTAGAAACATAAGTGGGATCTACTCAATAAAAATATGGCTAAATTTTAAACATCTTCTGATACTATTTCTAATAACTGCTCATTTGTTGCTTTCTCGAAAAAGGTAAATCTTTTCCGCATTTCCTTATCTTCACGAGAGTGATAAGCCTCATTATTCATAACAATAATTAACTTCTCCACGTGGTCAGGGTTCATTTACTAATAGCACTAGATTTTACAGAAATTAACAAAATATTCGGAACCCATCCGCTTACTTCACAAGTTTTTGAAATAATTAATCGCTTGCCTCTGCAAGGAGATGGCATCTTTGTGATGCGTCAATACAACCCTTGATAGTGACGTCATGCCTTTCATACCAAGTCTCGTCCAAATAGACGATTAATCTATTTTCATCTCGATAACCACGAATTTTTTTAATAAATTCGGTTCTCCATTGATTGAGTCGTTCACTTTTCATTTTTGGTAATCGCTTGTTAGGCCKTTTATATTTGAACCAGAGAATTTTCGCCAAAGTCTTTCAATTCTTCCATTCTAGTCTTTCTTTCACCCTCAACAAAATAACACACGACGTTGTTCTGAACTTTGTTCTTACCTACGACGTCTAAGATTTTCCTCATTTAACTATTCTAGCCACTGTTGAATAAGGTAATCTAATGTTAATTTTAAAGGACCTTTCAAATACATTCCTTAGAACAACTTCTGTATCCGTTGACATTTATGTATGTGAGTGTAAGAAAATTACAAAATCATTACATTATTAAAAACTTCCAAACATTTAATAATTATTCCATCATTTGTTTTAATCTGTAACTAACTCTTTGAACCAACTGAATACATCTTAGGTGTTTGAATTTATTTATTCGCATTGCCACGGATGTCATACCTTGTCATTTTCTTTCAAAAAATGTATGAATACTGACGGTTTTGATATTTTTATCATTTTCTGAATGCCGTTTATTTGCAATTACCATAAACGGACCCAAACCTCATTAGCAAAATTCCTTTGTTAAAGTAATTATTCAACTTATAACGCATCTGAACAGCAAATTGAAATTCAACGAACACAAACAATTGGCATCAAAAAAGTTAACACGGTTCCACTTTCTAGTGATAAGATTATAGTACACGTACCGAAAACAAACATCCAAGCAATGAGAGCTTTATAAATCAAAATTCGCATTAAATTACCTATCTGCCCCAAAACGAGAAAGAATTAAGTAAATTTACTGAGTACGACAATCCATCCAACATGTTTATGTTTTTTTTAAGCAACGAGAAAAATTTCATCGAATGACTAAAACCATGTCGCTATTCGGTAAGCGTGTCTAGTTCCCCAAACAAGTTTCTTAACGATTATTTTATTTTAGCAATTGCAGTTTAAATAGATCAAACATGCACCAGATGCCACGTAAAAGACATCATTTACATAAACCTCTTTTTCTCGTTTGTTGTAAATGACTTCGTATACCTATATATTCCTAACTCCATTTTACCACTGAAAATTACGCAGATGTTTTTGCCAACTAAAATAATTAGCTGAGAAAAACAACATAAAATCCTCAACTACGCATTATACCGTCATCGGGATTACGCGATCATCACTTCCCAGATAAATAAAGTTAACAATACTGTTGATTTGAACGAAAACTGTTTCGACACCAAAATCTCTCAGAATTTTATCGCTAATCGCTCAGGGGTGAATAGAAAATAGAAAAACAACGCCAATCGACCGAAAACCTGCACAGACCAGAACATTTTTATTATCTGCGTAAATTCGGGGTGACGTAAAGCCATTTAATATTTAAATGTCCCCAAAATTAACGATGGTTAGTAACCCCGCGCCGCAGCATCACGCCGTCGTTAAACATGATCTCATTTTTCTGTCACGGGGTCATAGCCCGTGATGTGCGCACGTAAACACCATTTTCGGATGGTCATGGCATATCGTTCTTCTTATAAATATAGGAGTGACATCAGGTCGGCCGCGCCGAAGGAGATGTCGACGATCGACACCAGGGTCTCGCTCTCTGTTAGATCCCACCGCAGCGGGGCTTTTGTTTTGGTCCTTTTTTGCACCGCGGTCGGGATCGGGGAAAAAACTCGCATTGCTATATTTGGACGGAATTGGTAGCTGTACCGTTTAAGGTTAACAGGCAGGTAGCCTAAGTGGCGATGGCGCTTAGATGGATCTAATACGCAGGATAAAGATCTACAAAAMAGGGYAATGATGCATAAGAAAACAGAAATGTATTTAATTTAGTACTTAGCTCGCCTTTAGTATCTTAAATCTTCTTGAAATATTAAGGTTCGCTAACTCTTTCTGGTTTAGTAGAGATACTATTGTAAGCTCTTTCGCATCATACTTTCAGTTAAAGTTCGTAGAACCTGAGTTTTCTAATAATACTAAATGTAATGATGTGGTAAACATAACCTGCTCAAAACTGGTAATAAATCTTACTTCTGTTCTCACTGCTATAAAAAAAAAGAAACTCGAGTCCAAATTTACCCAAGGTCCAGATAATATTCCTTCCTTTATAACTAGTGAGTGTGCAATAGCATTGGTGCTCCCTCTATATCCCAGTATTTGGGAAACATCGAACATTATAGTCCTATCGTAATTATGTCTAACTTTGCGAGATTTCTTTGCATAGAAACTTGGAATATCATGTGCGATCGCAACTTTCAGACTGCCAGCATGATTTCGTCCCTGGTAGATCAACTGCTACTAATTTAGTGTGGGCTACAAACTTTTTCTCTTGACTTAGGTAGGCAGGTTGATGCCATTTACACGGATTTTTTGAGTGCTTTCCCCTGCCCTGATCGTACTTAATGGAAAGGATGCAATACGCCGAATATCGCGGATTCAACTCCACTGCCTTTAAGGTCATATCTGAAGTCCCCCAGGACTCTGTCTTGGGACCCTTACTCTTCATATATATTGAAAATTGGTGCCTTGTGAATAAGTTGCCTATGAACGTGGGAATATGTTTTGCATTTTTGTATTTTAAGGTCATCGTCCAATTGTTTACGATTTTTATTGTAGATAACTGACAAAAAGTTGACTCGGCCTGAAACCAAAAGGGACCACGGAGTAATTATCGACAGAAGCCCGAGTTTCAACTCCCATATTAGTGTGACTGTGTTGCTCACTCCTATAGAACGTTGGGTTTCATTATTAGACATGCTAGAAGTTTTGCTGATTCCATTGCTCTAAAATTATTGTATTTCACACTTGTCCGTTCAAAATCTGAATACTGATCCGTCGTGTGGGCTCCTGCATATAGGACTTGCATAGGTAATCTAGAAGGTGTTCAGTGACGTTTCCTCAAATTTATGTTTTTTGTTTCTGATGGTGTACATCCAGTTGCAGTTTACCCTCAGAATGTATTGTTTCAGAGCTGTGGTATGCACAACTTATCTACCAGAAGAAAACTTTAGTCTGTGCTTTTTTGTACAAGCTAAGTTCAGCACGTCGATAGTAGATTTATTGTCCATAAGAGTTCCGCGACTGAGAATGTGCATTTTTCTTGAGACCAAAAATGAGCCTCAAACAGGAATTTTGAACTACTTGAATGTTATTAGTTCATTTAAAGTCTAAACAAGGTCCATATACTATTGCTGCAAAGTTAAAATTTGAGAGAACTAGTGCCTCACTGAGAATTATTTTAGTTTTTATATTTATAAATGTTCTAATGCTGAATATTTTCCTGATATTCACATACGACTTCCGAATGCATTCGTCAATGTGTTCACAAAATCTTAATCTAAAATCAATAATTAAACCCAAATTTCTAACAGATTCAACAAAATCAATACGCTGGTCATTGATAGTCAATATAATTTCATTACATATTTGCTGTCTAGTAGCCACATCAAATGTCTTTCCAAACAACACGGTTTTAGTTTTCGTTGAATTAATTAGTAATGAATGATCGGAAGCTACAGAACAAAAAAATTTTAGATCAGAATTTTTTCTTCTAACCGCCACATCAAGATCACGAAGTTCGAACGCATAGTGTACTTGCGTATCATCTGCATAGCAGTGATAGCTACAAAAGTGAATGTACTTTAATAAGACAGATGAGTAAACAGAAAACAGCAAAGGCCCCTGGGGCACACCACTAACCACATGACTCCATTCAGATACTCTTTGCCTGATCTGAGTACATTGATACCTGTTAGTAAAATAGCTCTCAAACAATTTTAACGCATCCTTTCCTATGCCCACATAGTGTAAAATTGACAGTAATAATCTGGTATGCAATATGTCAAATGCCTTTGAAAAGTCGAGTAAGACCAACACACACCGTTTTCCCTCATCCAAAGCTAATACAATATCAACTACAATTTTAAGAAGAGCCGTCTCACAACTGTGTCCTTTGCGAAATCCAGAATGCAGTTCTGAAATTATTTTGAACTTAATCAAATGATTTCTAAACTGCTCGGTTAAAACCTTTTCGAGTACTTTCGAAAGAACTGGCAAAATACTAGTAGGCCTGTTATCATTCATCTCTTTTGGTGTGGGCACTTTAGGTAATGGTCTGACCTTAGACTGCTTCCAGGCATCCGGAAAGGTGCAACTACCTATACGGGTATTAATAATGTGAATAATTATTGAAAGTGTAACTGGAAGAGTAGTTTTTGATATATTTAGCGATGTTCCATCAATTCCAGCAGCGTTACTTTTAAGACTGTTAATAAAGGCGCACACTCTACCCTCAGTAACAAACTGAAAACCAAAGATCTCATTGACTGGATCCAGCCGTTTGCTATTACAGTTTTGGAAGAGCATTTTGTCTAGAACAAAGTTTACATTAGCATTTTGCAAGAAGAAAGTATTTAAATCGTTAATATTAAATTCACCCAAAACTGAATCTGTGTTTTCAGATGCTTTGAATTTAACACCAGGTTTTTGTAGTTCTCTAAAAATACTATGTTTATTAGTTCTACTGGGGATTTGACGTTCTAAATACGCTTGCTTTTCTCTATTGACTGTGGAATTAATAAGGTTCCTTAATCTTTTATAATATTCCCAAGAACGGGCAGTTTAGTAAGATTGAATCTTTGTAGGGCTTTTTACGTAATTTTATCATCAGCTTTAAATTCTCAGTTAGCCAAAGTGCTACTTTCCTGGATACTCTCTGACTGGTGCATGCTTATCAATAGCGGCAATTATACTACCCTCTAAGAACTTCACTTTACTGTTCACATCTTAATTTCCTGTTTTATTACTCTGGTCGAAGTTCTAATCTTTTCGATGACAAGCGAGCATGCCACGGGTTGTCAATTTGTCATAAACACGAAACAAAAAAAGTGTTTTCAAAAAATGTCCCAATTTTCAATAAATACTTAAATTTGTCGCATTTTGTAACAAATCAAAAGTTTTATATGTCGTAAAAGCTCCTTTCCTTTGTTATTTTAACAAGATCGATATCATTTGATTGTCACCATACATCATGAATCTTAGTCCATTGATCTGAAAAAACGATACTTTTTAGACATCCCTGGAATATAATATAAAAGTTCTGTGGATCTTCGATAAAGCTTCAGACAGACTGCAAGACATATCAAGTTTATTAAGGTGAGATAACTCAGTGTTAGGTCAAGAGCAGGTCAGTATGAAACTAGTTCAAGATATTCCACTTTTAATTTAAAACTTGCTAAATTAATTTCGTATTATCTACRCTTAAACAAATACAGACAAATAGTATAATGATTGAAGATTGAAGAATAACTGCACGTATGTTTGTTGATTTATCATCCTGACGTTTACTAATGAAATAATGCATAGGTGAATCTCGTTGTATACAATTACATTGTCTTCCCGGTAGCTACAAACAATCGCTTTGATGGATTTAACGCACGCGAAGAGTTTTTAAATAACCGTGTTACCATTTGCGTTCGAGATGAACTATGACGTCAGGCTGCATGTTACAGTGAAAGTACACACTGCTTTATTTCTGGTTTGCGCACGCCTACTATCGTTTGCCCACGGACCGGTTTAATTCATTAATAAGTGCAGTACTTTGTAGGTTAAACATATACGGCAATTAGCCCTGTACAGCATTAAAGCGGGTTTACTCGAATTTGAGGTGGGTAAAGTGGTAACAGAATATGCATTTATTGCATCTAACGGGCCACACAGTTTTTTGTACGAATTCTCATCAACACATATGAAGCAGTTACTTATTCAGGTTGTTCTTTGTTAATTTTACCTAAAATGATCTTCCTTGCAACTGTAAGCAAGTAATAAATTGAAGAAATCAGTGATGTTACATATTGGTTTTCTTCCAAGAACGACTTGACAACTGCAGGTAGTTCAGAAACCGTCCAGATTTTAGCGCCACATTTCTCGGTCACTGTTTTCATGTTTACGGGTTCTATTTAGAGTTTTGAAGGTCGATAACGAAAATGCGAAAAGATACGTTCCTAAATATAAGTTTTCAAGAGTGTCATAAACCAACTTATTTAAAGATACACTAGAGCCGGTGCAAACGCCGTCGTAAAGCTCTTTTATCGGTTAAATGGTGTAGCAGATTATGATTATGGGTACAGATGATATTGTTTACTGCTGTAACCGTTTCAGTAAGTAGGAATTATTAACCCTCGTTGGATGCGCACCTATACGTTTAGATGATTACGAATAATAGACTGTCAACAAGGATTAAAATGAAAGGCGACTCACTTAAAACCGTTAACAAATCTTCTTATACGCTCTATAATTATGTAACTCAACAATACTACACTATCCTTTTATTAAGAATCCATCATTCATCTACTCACATAAGTGATTCGTGATTCCATGTATGCCTGTTGATGCTTTATTTTGTTTGCATAAGGAATTAATGTTTTGTCTTCATTCTAAGTATAGATGCTGCGGTAACATATTTGTTTTTGTTTCAACTACTTCGATGGATTTTGATAGTTTGTGGTTTAATATATAAACAACACTTTCGCACCTCATAACCACTTCCTTTGTATTTACAATTACAATTACAATTCTGATGGCAGTATATATTGTATCTGCTAATGTATTTGATTTCTTAGTCAATTATTTATTATTTCACGAAAGTCTAGGATTGATTTTAAGTAGAATGTCATAATCGCAACCTCTAGGACAATAAACATC
Source organism: Rhyzopertha dominica (assembly GCA_025024175.1). Classification (NCBI taxonomy): domain Eukaryota; kingdom Metazoa; phylum Arthropoda; class Insecta; order Coleoptera; family Bostrichidae; genus Rhyzopertha; species Rhyzopertha dominica. Next base: position 14,164,119 of record QCXZ01000137.1, read on the forward strand.
ATCAAAAATTAAGCACATAAATTTAAAAAATCTCCATTGAACGCCCTCTACTAGTTTAATGTACATGTTATATAAATGATACCAAATAAGTACTGCATACTTCAACTGGAATCTTACTAAAGAGAAATAAAGTGCATTCAAAGCGTTAACATTACGAAAGTCTCTGCAGTAAATTTTTTAATAACTATTGCCGACAATATTATGAATATGATGAACAAAAATGAACTTATCATCATAAAGCACACCAAAATCCCTAACAATTGATATCCTGCCAAGAACTACACTATCAGTATGAAATGAGTACAGTGTTGGATGAATTTTACGGCTAATAGACATAACACTACAGATAAAAAGATTTAAATAAAGTCTATTAATTGCGCGCACAACTCAGAAATGCTGCACAGGTCATGCTGTAAACACAACAAATCTTCTTCACTGTCTATTCGGGAGAATATCTTCAGGTTGTCGGCGTATAGTAGCTTCTCATAACGAATTTTATCCAGAGTCTCGGGTTGATATACAGTAAAAAAAAAGCAACGGACCAAGCTTCTATATTTAACACTAAACTGACAATTTTGCAAATATGACTGAAATAAGTTTATGAGCGAGGAGGAAAAACCATAACACTCTATCTTACTTAATAGAACAAAATGATCAATTTGATCGAATGCTTTCCGGAAATCTGTGTTCATGACATTGACCTGTCCTCTTATCGTTCAAAACTTCCGCCACAAATTGACTAAAACAAGCCGGATTAGATGCAGTCGACCTTTTGCGCATAAAACCACGCTGACACAATGAAATGTTGCTTTGAACGCTGCTATTAAGTATAGCTGTTGATACAACAGCGTTTTAAATATTTATTATATTTACGAAAAATTACAAAGTAGGGAAACAGACCTATAATTAGAAATATTAGTTATATCTCCCTTTTTAAATGTTGAACAGACAAAGGATTTCTTCCAAATATATGGCATAGTTGACGTCCTTAGAATCAGATTGAATAAATAGAATAGAGGCGTGGAAAGTATACCAGCGTAATCCTTTAAGAGGAAGTTTGGATTACCATCCACTCCAGAAGTTAATGAAGTCTTAGTAGCCTTTAATGCTTTAAACATTTCGWCTTCGGAAAAATTTAATATACAGTGTGTCGCATTTAAGATGAAGACACCCCCATATTTTAGTTATTTAAAAGAATACAGATCTGAATTTTTGCATAGTCATAAACGGTGACGGGTCATATTTTTTAAGATACTTWACCGAATTCTGAATTTAAAACTCAGCCTACTACGAATAGWCGCAGATAGGGCTAATTCTCAATAATTTATTTCGCGTTAGAGATATCGAAAACAGTTATTAGAAAAAGTTGTTCAGAATATTTTTTTAGGCTGGCATACCAATTTTCACGACATAATTCGCATTCTTAATTTTTTCAATATTTTGGTATCTTAAAGTTATTACGTTTTCTTTTTTAATTTTATGACTAGAAATGTACGCAATAAAGTCCAAACTGACTAGTATTTGACACTTTTGTAAATTTTATTATTTTCCATGGCACACTGTATAAAATTAAAAAAAAACAATAATTTTTAAATACCAAAATATTGAAAATTTAAAAATGCAAATTTTGTCATGAGAATTTGGTATACGGGCCTAAAAAATATTCTGAACAACTTTTTCTCTAAGGCGAAACAAAATATTGAGAATCGGCCCTATTTGTCAATTCGTAGTAGGCCGAGTTTAAAATTCAGGATTTGGTAAAGTATCTTAAGAAATATGACCCGTCAACTTTTATTATTGTGCGAAAATTCAGATCTATATTCCTTTAAATAACTAAAATATGGGGGTGTCTTAATCTTAAATGCGACACACTATAAAAAACAAAATTTTACAATTCACGATCTACAGTAGGTTTCGATTTGCCATAGCAAAAGCATTTATAATAGCATCGGGAATTGAATACTCACGATAATCCAATTTCATAATACCAGGAGTGCGTGTGGCTCCCTTTCTATTTAACATATAAGACCAAATTTTTTTAGGTTCATCAAGTATAGAAGTTTCAATGTTAGGCACTCGAACTAGAGGGAAACTGGCAAAAGTGTCTGTAGTAGTATTAGTCAAACGTAGGTGGTTTAAACATAAAAAATAACAAATACAGCTGATTGAAAAGGGTTTTCAATTATTTATTCAACTATATCAAAATATTTGATGTTGATGGAAATTATTCCTAGAAAATCTAAATCTAAATTATTTATTTGTATTATAAATAAAACGATTCAAAAGAAATTAATAAACGGGTAATATGATTTTATTAAATTTCCAAACAAATATTAATATCGCTCGACATTTAGATCTTTCAGTCTCTATTCAACCATGTCAAATACAATATCAAAATATTCAAGCAAATTAATTACAGAACAGCGAAATTAAACTACATAAACAGGCGATAATTTTTTGTGAGATCACAACGGACTGTGTTCATTTAATTGGTACCTTTGTTAAATCTTTGACTTAATTAGTTTAATTAGCGTAAGTGCCATTTATTTATAAAATACATTTTAAGCACCTTGCACAACTTATGTAACGTTGGCAAGCTTGACATTACATGCAAAAGTTTCACAATTTTTATTTTGCATGGCCCTCTCTTCGGCAACGCTCTTGAAGTTAAATTTTTCTGTTTTTACCGAAATTACCGAAATTCACAAATTCAGAAAAATAAGTTGGTTCTAAATATGAACAGAAAATAGTATGGTGCTATTAAAAAAATCAAATTTGGTTGTCATAACAACAAAATAACTATACTAAAAAATCAGCAAAATTTAGCTAAAAACTTTTGACTGCAACATTTTTTATACATAGTGTTTTTTTTAAATATTGGCATTATTCCATACATTAAGCTGTAAACCACAGTTCCTTGCTTCCATCTTAGAAAAATGAACAATATGACAAAACTGAGGAAGATCTCTCGGAAGGTGGTTAAAAGGTCATTTCCTATGTATCAGAGAGGGATAATATACTTAATTATACAGATTTCCAAGCTACAGTAAGGACATACCTTAATAGCAAAGCGTTAAATACCGCCCAGCTGCAATTTTTGATTCCATTGACCATATTAGACGCGCGTGGTCCTCGTTCAATGACAATGACACAATGAGAGCTGCTAACACCAATGTATCAAGTATCACAACATCGCCAAATAAGACTTCCTGTATTCTTCCTGGTATTGTGGAAGGTCAGAAACACCACAGACACAATGCAGCAACGCAAGGACAAGCTCGACAGGTTTTCGAAACCCAACCTATGGATGCGTGCTTCACACTCTGAATCGCATTTGGTATGATCGTACACATCGTCATGGATATCCTTGACCGACGAATTAAGCGAGAATCAAGATGGTAATTAGACCATCTAATGCGTCATCGGCATTTTTTTTTCTGGTTTCCGCTCGGAATTAACTGCGTACCATTGCTACGAGTGATGAAAAAATTGCGCAGTACGCAACTAGCATTTTCATTTCGCATCTTAATTATCTTGCTTTTTTGTCAAGGGCAGATTTCAAATTACAAGTACTATTGTTATATGCTTATTAAATTATTGTACGTAGTGTTCAATCTGCTCATTACAATATTTTTCAAAATACTGAGAAGCAGACAATATTATGAACTGTATTCATTATTCAAAATAAGATAATATTTTCTCGGAAAGATTTGTTTGGGTGCAATCGAAACGTCAGACTAATAACTTTTTGTCAGTGTTTTCAAGAGACAGCGATTCCGAGAAAATATTATCTTATATTATGGACGCTGAAAGCATTCACCCTCGTATGTATTCTATAACGTTGCCCTAGATTACATTTAACCATCACAACTTCAAAAGCACTACATCATTATATTGAAGGCAAATTATAAATAATTTTACTCAAGCAACAGAATATCAAAATAAAAAAAAAATAAGAGTAAAGAGAGAAAACTGATTAATAATATTGTCCTTACAAGTGGGTTTTCTAAAAATTTCGAAAGATAGGAAAGGAGAAGATTAGTTACGTATAATCAATTAATCTAAAAATGAAATTTGATTACTAATTTCTATTTTATAACTAAAATTTATGGTAGCGTGAAGAGAATTTATAAATGTAAGAAAATTATTTCTCATTAGGTTTGTTGGTCCAGTCTCACTTAGTTTATCTAAAATCTTTTCGTCAGATGGAATAAATGTTGTTTTTTACAGTAGGCAGTGTGTTTTTGTTTTTTGTTTTTGTTTGTAATTAATGTACAATGCAGACATATTTCTGGTATCAAAAAAGAACACTTATTTAATTATATTTTCTATGTATTTCTTCCACTTAATCGTACTTTTATTTATACTTTTACCTGCTAGATACAAATAGCCAGAAACATGTTCTTTTCCGCTGTCAAGAACAACTTCTCAATAATGTTCATTATCTATTCCACTTTTCTATCTCATACAAATTAAGCAAACGATATCACCTAATTGCTGTCACACGAACGTGGGCGAATTGTTAATATTCCGCTTAAACAAAAAATTATGCTCGTGGTCGTCGTAAAAGGTATCCAAAATTTCATCGCCAACAAATGACATCACCTGAATGGTTAATTTAGTGTTCCGCAAGGCATTTCGCGGCGATGTCCGTGGTACGTGACATTTTTGGCGAGGTCACTGGTCATCTCCGCCGTCCATACGTATTTATCACGGCTCGCGTGTAAGATTGATATCCAGGTGCTAATTAGAACCGGCAGTGAAACGATGAGTGTGGCAAACGTTTGAATAATATCCACTACTTAACGCTGGCACTGTTTGCCTAGAGGCGGCGCTAGTCTTACAACAAGATAATCAAGTTTAACTTACTGAAACCAAAAAGAAACTAGAAGAAGTTTTTGGGCTTCTACCACTGGCAAAAGTGGCGATAGTATTGTTACATACGCAAGCGTAAATATGTTCTTTTTGTATGCGGAGGTGATACCACATAAAACATTTTTGAAACATTTGTAAACACTCGCGCGAACTTATTGGTGACGTAACGAATAAGTAAAGGGACCCTTCCGAACTTCATTGTATTTGACAGCCAAATTGTATACTTGCTTCTAGGATGGTCTATATTATCATCATCCGCAAAAAAACTACCTTGCCTAGTAAGTCCGGCCAAAATGACTTTGCTAATTGTCTAGATTTGTTTTTTGTTAGTTATTTGACTTCACTTATCTGTGACTAACTAATAACTAATAAGCGCGTTTCGTATAACGTGACAATGTATTTGGAAAATCAGCCCATAATTTTATGCGATTATTTCAATTTTGTGTATAAAGTCTATGTTAAATCGTCCAGTCCTATTTTTAAATAAGTGAATTGTGATGCGAATTGCTTGCTTAGGCATGTTTTTGAAGTCTACTTAATTATCAGGCCCTGTTACATGCCAAAATCATCAACTTTGGGCTCACCCTAAATTTATTAGGTACTTATATAAGCAAAAGCTTACCCAAAGGGAAAGAGTTCATGTGCTAACTGCTCACTTCTACAAGAAAATGGAGTGTTTTATTCAAAGAAACTGAAAAAGTGATATCAGGAACAAGAACCTCTAACTAAACAAAAAATAAAAATGGTATATACAGGGTCCGCCACCTAAAACTCCCCAGGCTCGTATTTTCATTATTTTTTTCAGGTACAACCTTAAGTTATATGTCAAATCGTAGGTCTTTGTAAACTCTTTGAGTGACCAAAAAACTTTTTTGCCGATTATGATATTTCGCAAATAAAGGTAATSTTTGAAAATGTTTTTTATACATTACCCCTTATAATGAACATTGCTTCATAGTTATATACCGACTTTTGTCTTCTTCAGTTTGTGTTATTACAACGTATGCGTAATTTTTACTCTTTCTTAATGAAAAACAAGAAGAACTCGTCGCCACCATATTCTCTTAATAGGGCTTTTTTAAGTATTTAGCAGCCTATTACGGTACTTCTTATGCCTACATACTCATCGCTGCACATAAAACTCCCAAATTAAGAGCAAATTTTAAATAAATCAAGTACAAAGTTCATTCTACAGAGAAAGAGACTAGAAAACAATACTCTAGGATGAGGCTAATGCATGATGTAGAAAACCAAACTAGCCTCATCGCAGGGTATTGTTTTCTAGCCTTTCTCTCTTTAGAACGAACTTTGTATTTGATTTATTTAAAAGTTACTCTAAATTTTGAGGTTTTGTGTGCAGCGATGGGTAAGTAGGCATAATTTGTACCGTAATAAGCTGTTAAACACTTAAAAAATTGTGAACAGCCCTATTAAGAGAATATGGCGGCGACGAGTTTTACGCTGTAATCACACAAATTGAAGTAGACAAAAGTCGGCATCTAACTATAAAACAATGTTTATTATACGGGGTGAGGTAAAAAATTATTTACAAAAATTAACCTTATCATAATCGGCAAAAATTTTTTTGGACACTCACTATGCTATTTTTAGAGTTTAAAAAGACCTACTATTTTGCATCCTGGAGGTATTATGGAGAAGGCTTTACCGCCAGGTATTGACAGCAACTGCCACTAGTGGACTACACTTGTGTATTGGACAAACTTAATAAGTGTATCACAAAATGGCATTTGGATCCTGCTTAAAACAGCTGAAATGTCATACACTGTTTTAAGAAGAAATTAAAATGACTAAAAAGCATATAGACACACGTATAAACTCAATAAATACCTACGCTGAGACCAACGCAAGCGATATTGACTTATTATTTTGCAGGAAGTTGATTACGACGAACGTATTTATAATTCTTCATCCCAAAAAGAGAATACGAATTGATATTTTTGAGATATTCAACTATTGTATATTAAATATAGAAGGTAAGTTTGTAGGTTTTGTAACTAAATCCATGTTAATCCATTTTTCCGTTACTTAATCTAGTTCACTACTTTATTCAACAAAAATACCAATTCAGTCAAATTATGACCGTTTAGTGTGACAAAGCACTAAAATTTTTCCCTTATTTGCTCAATTTGTGTTAAGATCGGATGTGGTTCGTTCATTCTTATCCCCACCGTTTGCTATGCGACGCATTAAGTACGTTGTATCCGCGAATTTAATCGCAAACAAAAACAATGGCCGGTGACATCAGCATCTACAATACACTTGGCAGCCGGGTATTATTTTCGCGTCAAAATTTGATAAAGTACAAATTTAATGACCGATATTTATGGCTATTATACTAGGATTAATGATTCAATAGTACAGTTACCGTCTATGCTTCATGACGACGTTCGGACAGGTGAAGGATTTTCAGCCCGCTGGCGCCTGTCACTCACCTGAAATAAAGAAAAGGATTATTAGTCTCTAGCCTTAAAGTCATTGTTATTGAGACATCAATTACATCATTTTGGGTACGATACGTCATTGGACGATCGAAATGTGTACTGTAAATTTCAGCTTTTTAGGCACCCAAAAGCCAAAAGTACCTCCTGTAAAAAATAAATCCGCAAAACAGATCATTACAACCTAACCGTTTTTGTATACTGCTGGAAGTTTTATAAATATCAAGTTATAATTATTGTGATTATATAATTAAAGGTAATTAATGGGTTAACAGGCATATATATATGAACAGAAAGAAAAAGTATTGTCAGATTTGACCGGAATCTGAACCCGGGACATTTTGAAAACGCTCTAACCAAATGATGGGCTATCAAAGCCCTATTCAAAATCGAGGTCAAAACGGCAGCGCTATTACATAGCAAACTTTGACGTACATATTTATGGTTCCGCTTCCCTCTCTGAACATGTTTAAGTTCTGGATTAATTCCTACATCATTGTTTTGGATTATTAAACTGATAAAACGCTTTAAACATATTGAGGTTTATTCACGCAAGGTAAAAACGTATAATCTTCACAGATGTATGTTATTACTGTTAAGTGAAACAATGCGAAATTATACACCGGCACCAGAAAATTCGTTTCTTCAAGAAACATTATTAAATTTCTCGCAATCACATAGTTTATCTGGGCAACTCAAGAAATGCTTTTCTGTACATGTATACATCGCGAACAGTCGTATTAAGTACATATGCAAAAAATGGCCCCATCTTTGACTCCCTATATACTTAGGAACATGATGTATAGGGGACGAGGGAATAGCAGCCAATACCAGAAAAGAAAAAAAACAGCAGAAGAGGAACAGATGAGCAAAACTTGACAGTTGAAAGGGCTCAAACTCTGAGACAGACTGCACCACTGAAGAATGAGGCCAATATTACCTGGGATATTAACAAGATATCAGGCTCAGCTTTAAGCCTCAACAAGAAAAATAAAGTGGAAGTTCACTTTAAGAATATTTTCTTTTGAAGAATTAATTAATAACTCCACTTAGAGAAGATGGATCAGTTTTCAATTTTTAAGAAAAAATAGTTTCTAGTAAAACAACAAAATCTTTATGAGCCTACAGGTTAATGGTTTGCAGGATTTATGTCAAAGTTATGGTAGTGATAGTTATACATATGCGTCCCTAGTATGGTGACACAAATCCATCAACAAAAGTGCAAAAGTAAGTAAGCTATACGCCTCAGAATCACATAGACATTGCTTACTAAGGCCATGGAAATGTGACTAAATCTGCCTCCATTACGTCTTGTATAGCTCAGAGACGCTGATTATATTATAATATAAGATCAAAATTGAGGGTCACGATAATACACCGATGGTTCAAAATTAAAAAAAGGAATCGTACCGGACTTGTGGAAAGCAAGAGATCGAGGGCAAGGAAAAAGCAGACCTACTAGCTAAAATGGAAGCTAAAGAACCCTTAGTAAGAGTGGCTTATCGGTCTGCAAGGTGTCAAGTCAAAGAATTATTTAGCAAGAAACTTCACCTTTACTGGATGGATATCCCCGGACAACAACAGTCATGTATGTTCATAAGCAGTTCGTTCCAAGGAAAAGTTACAAAACTTGTGGAATTAAGCAGGGCTCGGTCAAAAACAATAGTTGCACTTCTTACGGAACATTGCTGTTTAAATAAAAACTTAAATGATACTAGATATCGCAAGCTTGTCACATTCTATGTAAATGTCCAGTACTTATGGAGAAAAGACAAGTTTTTTTTGGGATACCTAAGGAGATAGCGCAAGCACCGACTTTGGAGATATATATCTATAATAAGATGGAGTCTAGCTTCAGTGATGGAGTAAGGTAATATGGTAACATAGAAGTTGTTCAAAGGACTTTAACATATTTATAAGAAATTTACATTTTCATCACTCACACAAAAATAATAATAATAATAATAGTTAATTGGGCTTATAAAACTTGAAGCTGTTACAATCGATAGAAATATATAGGAAGATGTAGTTTATATTTAATTTGTTTTAAAATTATACTTTCAGAAAAAGCAATAATCTTACACAGATCGTTAAAATAAGGCAAAAAATTATTCTGTATTAAAAAACTTAAATTAAATTGTGGTTACAATATATAAGATGTTAAATATTACCTTAGAGTCTATATAAGGAAAAAAAGTATTTAACTACACAGGTATTCCGTTGTGGTCTAAGTAACTACGTTGATTGGCTTGATATTTTAAAAAGTAAATTTTTAGCCTTAAAATATTTTTTGTAGACATTTAGGTTGTTTTTCTTTAAATGTGAATGAAGTTGTTGCATAATACACTGCAGCGTAAAAATTATCTTGTACCGCAGAAGATAACTGAAAATTGTTTCAATGTATGATTGAAATATTTGTCAATTCACAAAATACAATGTAAAGCTACAAACTGACAATGCAATAATTGTGTTGGTTCACAAGTAAACAAGAAAAAAATAATGTGATATTTCTGTTTATCTTATATATTTAGACAGAACTTTGGATGAATCAATATGTTCTATTCTTTACGTGTACTTACAGCAATGCTATCAAAACTGATGAAAACCTGACAACAAAACTTCCAGCGCTCACACTCACTCAAAAACCGAATGGGAACTAAGCCTGAGCTTTGCACAACAGTGTAGTGGCGCTTTCCATTCATAAATATTTCTGTTTACGGCATCTAATTCCTCGTCGAGCGGAAGGAGGTGTAGTATTCTTTATCGTAGGATGTAAGCTGCAAGTTCCAAGAGGAAACGGGTCGCATGTTGCGGGCGATAACAGCGTCTATGATAAGACACGATGTGGGAAGATGAGCAAGAACAAGACGCGTTAAATTCCTAACGGCACGCAACGGCGTGTGAAATTGTTTGGCTAAGAGGATTCTTCTCTACTGGGACCCTGCTGACGCCTCTACAGCAAATAAGTGATAAACGTTATCGCTGGAAATGCGAAAAGGATCGAACAATAATATGCGTGGGTAATTTGTGTTTGTTTATTGATTTCCGGGTAATAAGGAAACAATAGTAAAGTAGCTGTTTGGTAATCAATTCAAAATACCACAATCTTGTTTTGAAATACCAAAAATGTTTATAAACAGAAGTTATCTTAATACTAAACACGAGTATATCGCGCAGAACTACCCGTGGACAGCTGTTTCGGCTTATTAAACCTCATCAGCACGGTTATAGTCAGAATGCAGACACTCCACCGAAGAGCGGGTTGGTGACACTGTCTTCTATAGTTGGCTTTTGTGTCGGCCACATTAATCTCTTGCTACCACGTGTGCATCGGTTTAAAAAAGTCAGAATGTATTTTCTTTATATTACAAAAGAGTGGATTCCATTAAATGAACAAATCGCGTTTCATAATACAGGCATTATGAAACAGAATTCTGAGAAATTCTGAGGGAACATTAAACAAACTCCAACTCGTAACATGTAGGTACTGTCATGGATCGTGTCAAAATTGATTCTTAGCCGAACTTAAGCATAGCAGGTTAAAATTCCCAAAAGTTGTATAAGAAACCCGTTTCATAAGGCTGTTTGTCGCACTCATCCGTTACAAAACTCGCCTTCCGCTCATTCTGTAAACGCTGGATGTATGCAACAAAATGACGCCTTATGAAACTAGTTTTTCAATATACAATGTAGCAGTTCGTGGCAAGATCAAAATATTCCATCACGATGGATTTGATAAAACATCGGGTTCCCAAAACACGGCAACATACGGAACGCTTTTATCGATAAGTGTTAAAATGGTATTCTGCAGCATTGTGCTGTGCAATTATTGTGAAGTGTACAAAATAGAATAATTTTAGTCAATCCAAGAATGTTTAAACCAAAAATGGAGAAATACTAAAACCTCCACTGTGTGCTTTAAAATTATATACGCGTAATGCCTGTCTGGAAGAAAATCATTTTTATTTCATCTTCGATTTCGATAAGTGTTTGATAATCTTTTATGATACCTTGCATGGCAAAATGACATTTATTTTGAAACTTCAGTACAAGTTATTTAAGGGCTTGAGATCAGTGGTTTAAATTGCTTTTCAAGTAAACAGCCTCCAAGTGTATTACTTATTATTATTTAATAACTTACAAAAACTCTACTATACATCACAAAAGTGCATGTTTGAAACGGAAATTCAAGTTCATTGTCCTGGCTTCAGCTCTGTATTATCTTGTTTTCAACATTAGATAAGCACAAAAGAAGTTTCTACAGGTGAAAGAGAGTTACTGAATTAGAAGTTATTGAACTTTAAAATAAAATCTGCGGCAATGTTTAGAATGTCAAGAATTTGATTAATTCAGAATGTTTTATTAGTTTACTTTTAACTTTATAAGACAACATGGTACAAATCATAAACCATGGGTACTTGGGTAGGTATATATGCAGTTACTGAAGTTACAAAGTAAATATATGCAATTTTCTCAATGACATTTTCACCCAAGGGATAAATTCATCACACCACTATTTAAGCAACAAACATTGATCTATAAAAGAGAAAAATCAAGGTTGCTGTTTAAGAAGGAMTTATTTTGATTTCAAAACGTGCCATTTTAAGAAATTTACGTATTTAACTTTTATTATAATCTATATCTATTTTAAACAAAACCATCTCCATCTGATATTGAACAAGCAAACCAAGAATATTTCCGAGCATGGAAGAAACACCTATAACTCTAAAATTAGGTTCATTTCAGTACAATCTTCTATTAAATTATTAAGCTCATTCACGACAAAAACAGTGCAGTGAAGAGCTCCATCTCGATTATACATTATTTTAAATAAACAGAAGTTGGTTTACATAAACGCATTTTTTTAGTTTTGATTAGATCCTTTAATAGATCGATTTAACTCGATCACTTTTTCGCCAACTTTTCTCATGAAAGCCATACAACTCTAATTTTGAGAGGTTATAAATAATAGTCACTATAGCAGATTACGTTACTACATTAAATAACAGAAATGGCTACCACCTTTTCTATAAGGTACACTGCGTCTCAGAACATATCCTTAATGGTAGGTGCTTATTGACAGCCATGTAGCCAGGTTTGACTTCAGAGTGGGTATTTCTTTATTAAGACAAAAACAACCACGTAACTATAATTGCAAGGGCATAATAAGACTGATTGAAAAGTATATGTACCTTTTTTATAATTTTCATTAAGTATTCTTTGTGATAGGACTGTGATTTCTTAGAGTGAGCCAATTTTTTTTCAAAATGGGCAATGCCCAGTTCCGGGCCTGGTATTTGCTCTGCTATTATTATACCATACACTTCAAATACATAACTGAAAGCAAGAAGTAACAAAACTTAAAACCTATAAATATTCGCCCGAAAACGGTTGTTGACGTCACGAATCAATAAACAGCAGGACATTATTTAGCATACAACTACTGGCCCCAGTGAGTTGGGTAGGAAGCTCCTAATTTATTAGTTAAATTATGTGCTGACTTAACCTTTATCTTTATCAATACGTACCTACTAAGCTTCTTTGGTGCTCTTTGGCTTAGCCGAACTCCAATTCAAGCGCAATCTTAGCAAAATTCTGAGTTTTAGTGGGCTAGTTAGTTTTTATTMCGGCTTTTAACAATGCTTGTTAATAAAATCAAAAAGAAGAATCTAATCCGAGAAACTTATTTAAACGTATGAACTTCTCCGCCCTCATGCGAATTACTATCACTCAACAAATCCGCCAGTCATGGTCATGATGAAATGTAGTAACGCGATATTCTGTATTAATTGCACTGACACATTAATTTTCTTCGAAGGAGAGACCATGACAGCTACATTATAATCCAAAACAGACATATGTGGAATTTCCGGACCGAGTCGTCTACGTCGCTGACTAACAAGGTAGTCTTCCAGAAAAGTTGTCAAAACAAGGTTTTAGTGAATAATGCATCAATTAGGAACAAGTTTTTGCTTATCTTGATATATACTTTGGTAATTTTAATAATTGTGAATGAATATAACTTAATACATTTGGATGAGACGTATGAGGAACGTTGCTAATGGTGTTTAGTCTGATTATGAGTAGTGCGGAACAGAAGTGTGGTCAATGGAATTTCCCAGTTGAAGCCATACTTCTGACTTTTGGCAAAAGGTCAACGATACCTAAACCAGTTAAGATAATTACGAAAAATATGATGTCAATGGTCAAAATCTTTCATCGATGTAATTATTGCAAAAATGCAAGGTTAAACAAAGAGCAAAAACATTAAGACTTATGTTTTATATTATTAAATGTCTGCAATAAAGTATGTCTGGCATTGCAGATATTAAACTGAATATCTGGGATCGGTAGTGTTTATTAAACCAGAATAACCCATATAGATGATAAATCTCTAGTATGCACAGCACTCCAAAAACATAATCCTATTGGTGATTGCAGGTAAGAGTATATTGACAGAATGACATCATGCTGAGAGCATTTAGCTGGATATTGCATAACGAGTACTAATATCGATAAATTTAATATATGCCGCACCAACGTTGCACCATTAATCTATGCGCTGATTAATTATATGAGTGATTTCAGATATTACAAGTAACAAAATGGTAGAATTGTAACTGAGAAGCCTAAGTAAATGAACTGATTTTCCACTTTGATGGACGGATGGATGTACTTCAATTGTCGTGTCTTGAATAAAGAATTTAACATGTTGGCATACGTTTACTAACGCAACCAAAAAAGCATATGCAAGGAATCTCTTAAATATTTCGCACTATGATCGGGTTTACCTAAAGTATCAGTAGACACAGTTTAATGGTTTTCTATAATACCCTAACTCCAACGTATTTTTATAACGTATATGGTGCAGTATTTGATCAATTGCGTTCTAATTTGTATTATTTTCTTCAACCACATAAAATTAATGCAGTACTACAGGTGGATTGGTAGAAGGGTACGCCGCTTTGAGTGCCCACCCAGTTCTCCTGACCTCACTTCTTTGGGCTACTTTTTATGAGGATACTTGAGAAGCAATTTTAAAGATGAATCGGGCAAATATTGAGGAGCTGAACGAAAGAACGAGACATGAGTCTAGTACCCAATCAGAAATGCTCAAAACGAGCTTCAGTGATATTTAGGGTATAGTCAAATTAACAGAAAATGGGAAATTGATAATTTATTTGGTAGAATGGATTGCACTAAGAGATGCTGTGCAGACAAAAATTATGATACACAGATCTTGATGAGGGGTTTTAAGATGCAACAACAGATAATATCGCAAGGAAAATACTACGATGAAACATCACATGATTACTTTGTTTGTCGGAAAGACTATCCATAGAGCAGGAAACTTGCTTCAATGAACACATTCGTCATCTCCATCTAATGTCGGACAAAGTACAAAATTACAGACAATTAACAGAAAAAACGCCTTCGCCTCACAATATCGTTACAAACTGCTGCGTTAATTACTAATTAATCTATCTCACACCTCGAACGAGCATAATGCATTGCAATGAGGGCATTAGAGCAATAATCGAATTAAAAAATCATTTTTCAACCGAGACTATTAAGCTAGAGTGTGCTATTAAAGCTGTGTATGAGTATTAATTGATAAACGTAACAGCATTTGTTGAAACGTTATAGATGTGTTGAAAGCATGAGTAATCCACGAGTGATAAACGGTTTCATAGCTTTATGGAAAAAGAAACGCCTAGAAACTATACAGCGACATATATTTAGGTCGGTTATTAGCCAAACTGCAATCCTTCATTCTTATCATCAAGGCAATTGAGAGATGCACTCACTAATAATCTCTTTATCTTGTTTAACTACACTACCAATATAAACATAAAGTTATTTTAGACGCATGACATATTCAGTTTTCAGAAAGACAGCGTTTCTTCGCTTAAAAATTTTCTTTCCAAACGGGAAAGACAGCTGTCACAGATTTGGCGACACCTAAACGGACAAGTGGCACAAAAGCATCTACGAATAAAATCACGAAATACGCAGTCCCCTTAATTTAAATGCTGCCGGCTGTACGTAGGTGTGAGTTTATTTGGTCTCTAAAAACACGTGCTCGACGTCAGATTACAGCTACTCAAGACAAAATAAAAACCACCGACCATAATTGCCGCACTTGATACACTGCGTTACGAATAAATCAAGCGTGTTTATTTTGGAAACGGGCTTTTAAAATGTAGGATTCATGTCGTCAGTAAGGACTTACACATGTTTGGTTTCTATTGTTTACATTATGGTGTTTACTTCCGTTTMCCTGTTATGTTAAGGTAGCTAACTGTTTTGATAATGCTGCACGCTGAGCTGAACTGCGTATCTAAAATATGTAATGTGAACTTTTTATTAAGTGCAAAACGCTATATCTAACTAACCACTCAAGTGGAACAAGTGTTTGTAACATGTCATTACTTCGAATCCAACAAACCGCTATCATCAAGAGCAAGTAGGAGTAAGTAAGTTTAGCCCTTGGCTTGAGTCAAGCAAACAACTTTTCTGTTATGGATTTAACAAAAAGAGGCTTCTGTTTTGATTATTATAAATTGTTTTAGAGATTTCAATTCTTTAAATATCAAATAGTCCTGAAATATTGCAAATTACAAATTACCTTGAAACAAATAAGAGCCTCATTGAATTTACATTTATTCACCAATTTCTAATACCTCCTCGTTTAATGGATTATGTCCAGTTACGAAAAAAAACCGCTGCAAATTGAATCAATACTTCCAAATCCATATGTCAAAATGACATTTATGCCTTTATTTCTTATACTATACGACCAGTAATCAGGTTTTGAGCACCAAATTTCAAGTTCATATATTAAGTCTTTCGAAAGTTATCGCGTCACACACAAAACCAGACACACACACACAAGATATTTTTTTTGCTCAAATTTTTTTACGTTTTCGACACTAAAGCGATCGAGCAAATAAAAATTTTTGAAAATAATTTTCGCGATACAGTAGGTACAGTACAGAAGATGAAAACACTGACAGAGTTCAAAGCTTTCTAGGACTGCTTAATAATGTGTACCTGTAGTTCAATAATGGATTCCAAATCTAACCACGCTTCGTGTGCGGGCGGACTGGTCAAAAAAGATTGCACTGTCGATTTGTGTAAACATGGATGGTGAAAAAGACAAACTTTTAGTGTTTGGTATAACACACGAGAGCCAACAACGTTGAAAAGCAAAACGTTAATGATTGGAAAAGTAAATGAATGCTTAAAAGATGTTAACATAAGTATGTAAGAGAAAAGAGCAAAATCTGCTATTTCTAGGCAAAGTATGTTCCCACCCGAAAAAACATTGTGTTGCAGAAGATTAAACTCTCCTTTGGCATAAAATTGTACATCAGTCGTCAAACTATCAGATCAAGGAATTATAAAAACTGAAAAAAAACCTTTATAGAGCAATTTTGGTTAAAAATCTTTGACAAAGATACACGCGCAAAACTTTACCAAAGCGTTTATACTTTCTAAACGCAGTTTATTTTATAATGAATACCTTGACAAAAAAAAGTCTCAGGAGATAGAACTAGCAACTGTTTTAGAAAAGCAGGCATAATTTGTGAAGATGGTTCCGAACTCTATTGACAAGGAATTTTCAAAGGAAGATGATTTACCTTTATCAGTGAAATGCGCTTCCAAGAAGGTAGTTAAAGGCAATGACTCGCCAAACAACCCTTATTATGAAACATTTTGGACCAATATAACTTTAGTAATGTTTGCTTCCCTTTGCAGCAAAAGCAAATGCTTGTAAGTAAGTAAGTGTGTTGTACATATTAGGACTTAAGTATTTGCAATTGTATTTTCCTCCAACATACTTTATGAACGTATTTTTTTATTTGTCATTGCTTAATTTTGTTCTCCTATGAATGCAGATATTTTAGGGGTCCCATAGGTGTCTGGCCAAGAGAGATATCACTATCTGTATGGGGATTGAAGAACACAAATTTGAATTTATTACCGATCAAAGGATAGAAAGATGTGTGCTACGTCGGCTCAAAAAGGGTCATTCAGGTAATTCTAACCGAATTTCGGACACACTCTATAACACCAAATGGATTCGAAAGAAAAAACGACACAGAAACAAGATCTTGGCTGGATGATAATAAACTACGACAATAACGGACATAGTGTGACGAATTAAACCCCTTCAGAGCTGATTATAGTAGTCAGATCAAAGATAAGCATTGCAGCTTTATAGTCACACATTGTTATGAATGTGGTGAAACTTAGGTGACCTGGATAAAATACAAAAACAAAAAGACAAAGATGTGATGACGAAAAGCGCAAAAGCGATAGAAATTCATTAAGCTGTGGAGTTAAAGTTTATGTTAAAAGCTTGATGAGTAAAAAGAAATCTCCAAATTTCAAGTCTGCCTGGTATTTTACAGCCTAGTCAGAGGTTGGCGTTGTAAGAAGGTTGAGAAACATCTTATTTATAAGTAATTTCTGAACAGCTACTGGTTTAATGAATTACTAATTAAACATGTACCCATATGTGAACGTATATTATAAATAGCGACGAGATAAACTTACTTCTATTAATTTATGCAATGGCGCCGTAAAATTGAACGAGAAAATAAAACCGACATTCAAGAGTGTACATATTTACGTAATGATATTAATGCAGCGTCAAATTGTATCCATGGCAAAAAAAAAATTGAAAACGATTTAAGATTTTGACATTTTGGATAAAAGCGGAATGCCAAAAGGTAACTTATCACCAACAGAGCGCAATGGCCTCAAACTAGAAAATTCGTATTACTACTACATACAATAGATAGGTATTCAGTGTATGTTTGCATAGGTGTATTATATATACATATTGTGATTTCACGTAATCGCCCGCAAGGACCTCAAACACGATAAACCGGGTGCACCGTCCTTTGCGTGAAAGAGATAGCGCCAGCATTGTATGTTGAATGACATCATCGATATTTACGGACGCACTGAGGTATCTATAATTGGTTTCGACGAAAACCTGCGCTAAGTTTTAACCACGGGCGTCTACATAATGAAGTATCGTAGAAAAATGGTTTATTTGACTTTACTTACGTTGGCCACATGGTTATATTACGATGGGCAAAACAGTTTTATATGGTTTTAACATAAAATTAAGTTTCACCTCTGAGAATTATTACGGAGCCGGATATATAACCGAGCACTTACTCCGTAAAATTTCTATTTCTAATGTTTTGATTTCATTTTCACAATGAAACAGCATAAATTAAAAAAACAATTCTTTAAAGTCTAAAGTATTAAAAAATATGCCCTTTAAGCAAAATGCATTTAAAATAAATTTCACAGCCGCTTATATTTTGAATCATTAACTTAAATATATTACTGCACATATGAATTCGTTCGGTAATGATCTTACTATAAAAGGATTTTAATCATATATTCAATTTTTGTTTTATTTCATTTATACACACATGTTTTCAAAGTATAGATAACACTGCAAGACCTCATATTAAAATTAATAATATCCGTAAAATAGAGACACAAAAAGAAGTATCAAATAAGGCACTAATAACGTATTTTATTTATCACCCAAAAGGTTTAGATCTAAACGATATATAAAAACTAATTAACACAATATTTTGGAAAATCTAAAACTATGTGTTCAGTATTTAATCTGCCAGATTCAGTAGAAGTAGAGTAAGCGACTTTTCGAATATTTGGTTGGATTTAACTAACTAAATTCTCAGTGGATTTAAAAAGCTTATTATGTTAACTAGAAAAAAAGGTCCGATGAACAAATTATTAGAGCATTTTCTTGAAAACGGCGGTCAAAAGTCTTTTGTTTAATTATATGTTGACCGCTTGTGATAACTAGCGAAACTTGCATGCCAAATAATGCATTGGTGCCCATTATACGGTGCTGTCAAAATTTGTGTATTTTAATTAGGGAAGGAGGGACCAAGTGATGTTTAAGACCTAACATTTTGCTTTGGAAGAAGTTTTTGGAAAATATTTCCTGCAGCTTAGGATTTAATTTTCTCCAAAAAACCTTTTAAATGATGACCTTTTTTGGGAAAATTGCATTTTTAGGAAGTTGAAGTTTTTCTCGAAGGCACATTGTATAAAAGCATCAAATGAAACATTTTTGAAGAAAATAAAGTTCTCGTAAATTTAGTTAATGTATCTCAAGTTAAAAATAAATATTTTGAACTAAACCTTTTATCTAGATACCCCATTATAAGAGTACCTAAGGTCAGAAAATTTGCATCATCTTTGGTTTACATTGCCACAAATTTGACACAGTCAAATACAGTAATAGCAAGAAAGTAGGTATATTCGAAGCATAGATATCATCTACAGAGGAATATTTAAAGCGGCTGATTTTTATTTGAAACAAGTTTTCATATCTTTTTATATGAGTAATAGACACAAAAATTACTGAAGAGTAACGCTTTTTAAACCAGTTCAATACAACTAGCGTATGACCAAAGCAAGCGTATTTGGTCATACATACTATCATTAGTGCTAACAACTCTGAGATCATCGCAATGATTCGGTAATTTGATATGCCAAACACACTTTAAACCGATAGCCATCTAACTCTACCGCACACCATGAACACAGGCAGCCATTTGACTACATCTGCATATTACGCATAAATTACAAAAAAAAATAAAGGAGCCAAATTATAATATTGATGTACGTACAAGACCATCTTTAAACGGCACATCATTTAAAATGCAAATAACGCTAATACGAATAAATTCAACCATTCATTTTCCTAACCGGGAAATTGATGAAGTTTTATGTCGACTTTATTAAAAAAAAACGGGAAAATTTGTGAAACATCGATAACGAAATGTAGAGTGACTAATTATTGCTGGAATGACCTCAGGATTATGCATGCCTTACACATATGTTCGACAAGATGGACGTAGGAACATTATAATTCAACAAGGACGGTCTGTACATGGCTGAGTAGGTGTAGACAGAAACGTCACCTAACCTACAATGTTCTTTCCGTTTACCAGACGTCTACACACGATTTCCTAGTATGAGACATAGTAAATGTATTTTGTTGCGTGACAAGGGCGTATAGCGTACATGCCCGCCCTACTTCCGGTTTGGAATGGATTACCATTTGTGTTTACAGTATATTGACCGTGGGTATTATAATATGCCGTTTTTTAATACTTAATATGTGCCATGTTTTTTAAATATTTCTTTTAGGGCCATGTAGCATGTACACAAAGTCGTGTTTGCGTAGATAAAGCGGTAGTACATAAATGATTTGAATAAGCAAACAGGCGCAATAAGGCGTGCGCCAATGCAGATTATACAGTATCATCCCTATCTGCAGATAAAGATATGATAGTCATTTTAAGGCCTGGGCTTTGCGGCAAGTGGGTTAAGTGTTTAGATTTACACGTTTGCTCGAGATAAGGAAAGATTTTTGCTGCAACTGTGTATATATATTCTTGTTTCAATATACCTACATTATACAGAACATAGCAGAGAGGTGGTGTCAGTCTATTACAAACAGTTCCATGTTTAAAGGATTGCAAAGTAAATCAAACAAATGATGTAATTACGCACACCTCCAAAGTATAAACTGTTTATACTAGTAACATTTTCTTTAGTATATGATGTTTATCGAGGTAAATTAAAAAAAATAGTAATGGGTGGAGCCTCCATGTTGCTATAAGTTCTCATCAAAACGTCCAATAATCGACTCAATAAGATTATAAACTCCTAAGGCGTCTCATTCAGAAGTATTACTAAAATCTGTGGAGGATGAAGTCAGTTCTTAAATCTAATTATGTCCCCGCATCTCCGATGGATGAAAGATCGGAAGATCTTGGTGGCCATCAAGACATCAAAATGACGTTTTGTTTGAAGGGGTCCAAAGTAGCTTATCTTAAGGCAGGATAAAATGTGTGGTTCCGCTACTTCCTGGATGCAACGCTGGACCGTCATTTGCCTCTGTAGAAGATCAAAGGAAATCTGCTGCTATGGGCATGTTCCGTACATTTTGGTCAGCAAGCGTCCTCGTAGGAGAGGAGAGATTCCTTCTAATATTCCTTCTAATCAAAAAGTCTAAGAGGATGATCTTGGCGTCCTGAGGATTTTTGTCAACGCCCTATACAATCTATTGCAGTGTCCAGACTTCAGTTCGTCCTAGTTGCAACATCTTTTAAGCAAAAAGCGGCCCTGCAAAACCCACTATTCGCTCACTATCAAACTCGAGCATATTAAACAAAAACTTTTAGAAATGCTAATGCACGTAACCACCAAGTGTAATTTTTACATTGCATTTTTGTATGAACGAACCCGGTACTCAACACAAAAACCCATGCATTGATTGAATTCTCAAAAGCTAAACGATTTTTGTTTTAATAAAAAAGGATATATTATATTATACCAAATTCAAATAATGCCTTTCATTTATATAAGTCATTATATGAATAAAACCAGAGTTTTTTCTTTTCAAATATTTTTGTGTTTTGTAATTGATTTGCCATCTAAAATATACGCCATTAAAAGCAAAATTTTACCATCGCTAACAGCACATTTTTATTAATCTGAAATAAATGAAAAAACCAAATGTCTTTAATTTCATTAATAAGTTCCACTTGTGTTATTTCTTGGAATAGCTTAAAATTAAATTGTTTTATTCTGTTTCTCGAAACAAATGTTGGCTACAAGTAAATATTTGTAAAAATATTGATCTGTGAACTATATGTAGTTAGATATCAAATAGGTAATATATGTTGTTTCCCAATGGTTTGGCCAGATTGACCTGTTGTGCTTTTGCTTGTTCATAGCTAAATTTATGCGTGCCATATTAAAAAAGCAAGTCTACGCAAGTGAGTAATTATATGTTGTACGGGGTTAGCAAATAGCATGGTACTTATAGCAAAACGTCATTAAGAAAAGCTTTTTGATATTTCTACTATCTTAAAAAGTGCCACCTAGCGGTGCCAAAAGTCATTGTGTGAAATAAGCTTTGGCGGTACTGTGTATACACAGGGCCTTAAGTACTGAACTAGATATCTACCTCGGTAGTACAGTTTGGTAGGTACAGACATGCGTAGATGTTTACATTTGAGAAACACATATATAATAATCAAGCCAAACAAGTGCAAAATTACTTATGTAGTTTTTAAACTGCCACGACATGAAAACACTCGTGAACAGTGGATAAAAGCAGCATGTGACACATATTCTAACCTAGTATTAGATAAAAACTCTTCATATTTGTAAAAGACATTTGAAACAATTACATATCGTTGCGTTTAGTCCAGTGTAATCAAAATCAACCAGTTTGTACCTTACAATAAATTGAATGTTAATTTAATCATAACAGTTTATTTTAATTTACAAACATGGTAAAATTCGGTGAAGCTGAACGAAATGAAATCCTAATAAAGATTGGTTATGGAAATCGACAACGTTCACACCAAGATGTTTTTGATTGTTCTATTGCCCGGTCCAAAGTGTCTAAATTTAAGGAAACTGAACATGTAAAAGAAATCCCAGCATCCGAACGTTTGAAATCGCTACAAAAGATCAAGCTTATCGTTATGGATAACGCATCTACATCAAGCGAGCAACTTGCTTTTGGGCAATTGTAGGTTGTTCAAATATTAGAAAATCCCACAAAATACACACACAAAAAATTCAGCTTTGTGTGATGACGAAGGACATGACCAATGAAAATCCAAATTTTGGATACAACCTTTTTGAATGTTTGTAAACTGTCGCTACTGGTCTAGCAAAAATCCTCACTAGATGGTGGAAGTAATACAGTCATACACGTAGATCAGTAATTAATAATGTAATAGCAGATATTCACTTGAACCTTCTGCGTCATAATATTGTAAAGTTTTGGAGTTAATGTTAGCCTACATCTGGATAACATTTTCCCAGGTCGGTGGATAGGACGTTGTGGAACTGAATGACTTGCTAGGTCGCCCGATTTACAACCATTAATTATTTTCCTCTGTGGTCAGTTATAAAGACAGAAGGCCTTCAGTTCTGAACATTTAATTTGATGTAAAGATTTATTTAAGCGAATAAAATATTACTAGCGTTAGAATTATCATCAAATGAATAAAAACCAGTAATGATACACGTATATACCTGTTTTGATAATGCAATAAATAAATAAAGAATTAATAATCCTTAATATATCGATTAGATATTCCATATTAAAATTGTAATTGTGTAATCTTCTATAAATTTTTTAACTTACATTAAAAGCAGATGGAAGCAATAAGTTTTGAGAAGGTTTTACAAAACAACTGCCACTGTTACTATTTACTACTCTAACACAACTACGACGCAGTTGTAGCGACAATGACACGATTTTTTTTCATGCAACAAACAGAAGTCGGAGATATTTTTAATACGTTCATCATCAGCGCAAAATAGCATTATGTTGGCCACGGTCGTTGCTCGTGTATGTAGGTAAGAAGTAAATTTGGAGAAAAGGCAATTTAGTAAGTAGGTAATGAATAAATCACGAAAGCAAAAGGCCGTGACCGGTCAGTGATGTACGCGCATCAAACACCATTATTACGTGGACCATTGTTATCTTCCAAACTACTGTCTACGATGTTGGTCTTAAACAATGGTAAAATAATACATATACGAAAGGTAGCTGTCTCGTAAATGTATAATACACAGTTACTGGTATATTCTAAACAATACGTTACAAATTATTATATAACAGTGTATAAAGTATAATGACGTAGTACAATGGAGCACTGTAGCCTTGACTGTAGCATTAGTTGTAGCATTCCAAACGAAATAAGGTTATACTGCTCTGCTATTATATTATTTTTATTAAATACTACATTATGACATGTTTAATAATAATAAAATAAAATAGAACGCAAAACTGGCGAGGTTCAGCTTGTAACTGCTGCTGCTTAATAACCTACCCGCACTATATTTTAAAGTGTATTTCTATATCTAAACAAGCAAGCATCATGCTAACATTTAAGGACTAAATATAAATACAAATTTTAGACATACTAGTAATAAAAATTACATATTTCATGTTTCAGGACATGTACATACACTTCATTGTTTGAAACACCGTTTACCAATCAATTACTTTCATTTTTACCTGCAAATTGTAATGTTATGAATAATGCGAATAAACCATTTACAACAACAAAATAAAAAACCTACAACAGCAAAAAAAAAGAAGATATTATTTAATCTGTGACAAACAACAATATTGAAATTCCAGCAAAAGTAACAAAAACAGTTGCTGGGTGTTATAAAAGAGGTTAATCTTCCAATATATACAAGATTGGTAAGGCAAGATGGGCACACAGTATTATTATTCATGTTCAATCCGACTGAATTAATGCGGTGCAACATGAAAAGAGGCATCTCAAGCAATAATACTGTAATAGATTTAGTACAGACCAAAGTGGAGAAAATCGACCAGCAGTTGTGGAAAACTACGTTAAACACGTTAAAGAAGTGTGAGATTTTAATTTTTCCACCAATATTTTCAGATTTTTTTTATCAGTGAAAACATTGGAGGAGAACCTGGCAGTGATAAAAGTAAAAGTAATCAATAAATAAATATGAAATAAAACTGTTCTATTATTTTACTCAAGACGGTCATGAAAAAGCAAAACTTTGTTCGACTATCAGTCAGTGTTTGCCAAACATGGAATTATTTACAGCCAAGGGTTCAGTGAAAGTAAACGATCAATTATTCAATTATTGGCTGATCGGAACCTCACAAGTGCAACATAACCTTATATCATTTGGAGGAGTATACGTTCGTTATTTTGTACAGCAAAATAGGTTCTTTTGATGAGGTTGTATTGACGGAAGTATTAATTGCAGACAATATTGTAACACTGCTAGTACTAAACATTTTCTTTTTACCTAAAATATAGGTACGTCTGATTTTGTTCTCAAACTTATCGGTGAAAGTCCTATAATGAAAGTTCAATAACAGCAATTTTGCTGTGATCCGTGATACCMGATGAACTTCAATCAATCACGTCTTATAATACTATATCAGTACAAACGGTTTACATATATGAAAACTTATCTAGCTCTTTCTAACCGAATAAATAAAAAAGGCCACTACAAATCTATTTTTGCCTATTTTCAAGTTTGGGCATTMATTCGAAATATARCGAATTCGATTTAAATGCAGGKCGTGAATATTTTCGTTAAAAAATGAAGCAGGAMAACCGATCGTCATTGCGACAGATAGTGTGGCCTTGTCARCTAGCCAMAGGTCGAAACTATGACGTAGTAAACAGATCTGCTTAACTTGTATACTTCAACAGGCTGTCATTCGAATTACCACAGCAAAGCGCGTTTTATTACCGTTCTAAATTTACAGTCCTTAATTCTTGGCGACATTGGCCAATTTTTTAAAATTAATATGTTTATATAATGACGTCCAAATTAGTTTGTAGTGTATAATATATTCCATGAAGTCTGTTCAACTAATTTAAGAACAAACGGAATACAGTTTTTCAAAAACTTAACCATAAGTACCTTAATCAGATTTTGTATTAAGCATAAGCAACGAAGAGAAATACGGAAAACCATGTTTTACGCTTTATATTTTTGGCAACCGAATTATTTACATCACTTTCACTATCGTTTTCTAAGAAAAAAAAACTTGTTTGCTGATGTAAAGGCACGCAAACACGAAAAATTCTAGTTTTTGGCAAGCTCGCCGATTCGTATACCTACATCTCGTGACTAAGCATTAAAAGAAGGAGATGCATATATGCGATAAATGGCGCACCCTAATTTATTCGTCAATGGACTTTTCATCGCATGCATTAGCGTGCATTCAGAACTCTATGGGTTGATTAGGCATTGTATAAAGCGTAGTTATTATTTATTTTGTGATTATAATAAGTAAAGGGTAGTTAGTCGAATGACGATTCGTGAATACCTTGCGACTTAGTTTATAAGAATTATGACAATATACAAAGCAATCAAATCTTACGTGGATACGTCTTACGTGGTACTTCAGGGGTACATTTTGTGAAAATCGCTAATAAGTCATCTAGCGGTGGCTTTCCGAACCGTGAAGTCAAATTACCTTGAAAGAATAATCTTTGTCGAAATCATTTTAGTTCGTTCAATGAATGTTTATTTTTCAACGAAAATAATACAACAATATGTTGTTTTATTAATTTCTACTTAACGCTTATGTTTGGAACCTAATTTATTACTTCATCAATTGCTTGCTGATTGTTACATTATCTTTTTGAAACGATTGATTGATTTCAATGACAACATATGTGGTAGTATGTGTATTGAACAATATCAAAATTCCAAAAGACATTTTATTGCTGAAGTGAAAGTAAATTTTACATAATTCTTGCCAAAATGTTTCATTATGTAGGTATTCGCAATGCCACAAGGCAGATGTAGATGTAAATGTTATGGCGTCCTTTTGAGCACCAGATTGAGTATATTTTCTTACAAGAGAAAAAGACAGATTTTTTTGTGCTATTTTACTCATTTTATAGATTTAAGGATTTTATTTTCAAGCTTATTATTAAAAATATGTTATGTATCCGAACACTTAGCTGTCATCGATAATTCGCAAGATTTATATTTACTACTCTAGTAATAATCATATATAAGGACGAATAGTTCAATTCACTAGTAGTAGAACATTTAAAAACTTTATAGAAAGTATTTAAAGAGAAACAACATTCGCTGTCCAAACATTAAAAATAAAAATGTTGAGTAGAACTCATTCTGATTTTCTTACATCACTTATCATTCCATTTCTTCAGCATGCTGTATTTTAGTTAAAGTGAAGGAGGCTGAGTCAGGAATTATGTATGCGGTTTTTTTCCAGAAAAATATACATTGCGACGTAAAAATGTATACACGGTACTGTAACAAAACTAATATCAAGCTTTAAACTCGCTAAATCAGACTAATGTATTTTTCATTGTCATGTCAAAGACTACGAACGAAACTGGGATGAATCGTTAGTTTCCTTAAAAAATTTTTTACTTTAATTTAAAATTAAAGTATAACAGTAAACAGTGTACGTGAGATATATACTGAAAGTACTTTTTCTAAAAGTTCAAATATTGTAATTTTGCACTGCTTATCATAAACAAGCTTAGTATTATACAAAAAAAGAAGATGCCTCTCCGTTTCCTACAAAAAAACCGCTGCAAATTGAATCAATACTTCCACATTCAATTGTCAAAATGACATTTACGTTTTTATTTTTTATACTATACGATTAGTAATCAGTTTTTGAGCATTTTTTCTCTACACATTTTTTTCTAAGACGAACCGTCTTCGTGATATTAGCAAAAATATATAAATTTTAAAATCGTTTTTTTCCAAATAACTCGATAATCATTAACTTAACGAAAAAATTACAAGAGCGCTTTCTGATCAGAAATGTGATTTTCTATATAATACCAAAATTTAAAAAAATCGTACGAGCAGGGTCCAAAATAGGTTTTTTGGAAATATTTCGTGTTAAATGTCAATTTTTGTATCTGCGTTATTATTAAAATAAAATGTGTTTTTGTACG